>BQNB010045738.1:0-44111 GCA_026074375.1 Tanacetum coccineum | reverse complement strand
TGGTTGTGGTGGTGGTGAAGGTGGTGCATGAATGTAGGCATTTGATGGGTTAGTGTGTGAGTCAAGAATGGTAGAGATGTTGTGAAGTTGGTCAATCATTTGATCACTTAGTGTATTATAGGATGGTGGTGAAGGAGATTAAATATGGACTCTTAGAGGAAATGGAGGTGAATCGTTTTGGGAAGGAGGTGATGATTTTGGAGTGGATGTCTTACGCTTCCATACTTGTCTTACCGACATTCTTGGTTTTCTAGAGAAGTTTGGATGGGGGTTTGAGCAAGACATTGATGGTGAGGATGAAGATGATAATGAGAATAAGTTGGTGATGGTGAATAAAGAAGGATGGATGAGTTAAATAATAGAAGTACGGTTAGAGAATGGCAAAGCATGGTTTGAGTGATAAAAGGTGCAAGAAGTGGTTTGGCTAAACAGGGAAATGCCAACATGAGACTATGTATATGAAGGTCAATGATACAGAAAAAAAGGTAAACTTAAAAATTTCATTCCCTCCTGTTGGCGGTCCCATATTGTTGGGTGGTCCCATATATATTGGGGGCCGATTGCTCTTTATGGGGGCCATTTTCTGGAGGGAGAGAGATTTTCTAGTTTTTCCCTTTCTTATGTCCAGTGATTTCAACATCTTCTAGATTCAAGAATCAACTAATTTAAGCAAGAATATAGAGTCCTAAGTCAAGATGCAAATCATTTAGCATATAGTAATTTTATACGCATGTCATAAACTCCTAAAATTAGTTCACATAGTGTAACACCCCCAAATTATGGATGTAGCGGAATGGTAACAATGGGGTGCTACGTCAAAGTACAACAATCAAGATATAGGAAACGACTTTAAATGGACGTTTTAAGATAAGATTTCATTTGATGCCATAGCAAAATATCAAAGTTCATACATTAGGTCCCATATGTTTTAAAAGTCGTAAATATTTCTACATACGTTCTTAATTAAACAAAAGCTTTGTAATACCAAAAGATGACATAAGTTTTTATAAGATAAAGTTGCATCGAATTTAAATAAACACATAATCCATCTTCATTGATATCCGTCACGGCTCCCATCCAAGCTTATACCTTAGGACCTGAAATTAAACATGCTAAAGGTCAACACAAAGGTTGAGTGAATCCATAGGTTTGTGGGTATAAAGTATGGACACAAGATGTAAAGTAATAGTAGACTTATGAATCATATTCAGTAGTCCAAAAAAAACAGGTATTATTGCACTAAGCTCATGACACCAAACCTTAACACGTAATAAGTAATCGTAATATATGCCCCACGCAGTAAAAAGGATGATGCCAAACAACCAACGTATTATTCAAATGTTAAATGCACCATGAGTCAACTTGTGACCCCAAAGAAAGGTGGGGATTGTCAGTCCCAATAGATCTATCCACAACACTCGCGCTTACTAATATAGCAACTCACGGTTCATGATAAAAGGGGACTTAGTGGCAAGGGTACTTAGGCAATAATATGATCACGAAATAGCATACAGTTTTAAAACACTTGTGTCCGTAGTAAAACAAGCATGTAATTCCACCCCGTAGAGTTTGTAAAACAAGTAGATAGAAATGGGGCTATGAACTCACCTCGAGTTATTGATAATCCAAATACAACAGAAAATGCGTCACGGAAATGACGGAATGCAACCTAATCCAATATAGGTCGTATAAGTACTAATCACATTGGATAACTACTACCATGTATAATTCTATATAGCTAATCACCATCTAATTGTTTTAGTGAAATCATATTTATAAGGTTAAAACGTTTATAAATATACCTTTAGTAAAAATGACATAACTTTTACGTTTCAAGTCCGTTTCTTGCGTTTCTTATGTCCACGCTTTCGTATTAAGACGAGTTATCAAAATTTGACATTTCATATTTTTAGTCCTCTGATGAATAGTGATTTTTACTGTTGCATACCAGTGTTTAAACTTTTTTTATGTTATAGGTTCATCGTAAAACCCGTAAATGGCGTATCTTATTCGTTATAGCTCCGTTTTTAGCGTTTCTTTCGAGCACGTTCTCGTAATTGAAAGTCCTATCTATTTATGAGGTTTTACATATAATTGTTTTGTCATGAACAGTAACTTTTTATAAAAATGGTTTTGTAAAAGTATTTTTATACATTTAGGTATATAATCTTGCGTAATTCATAACTTTCTCGTTTTTAGTTGAAAATTTACGTTTCTTATTGTTTTGGAATCCTAAAAATATGTGTGATTTAATAAAAATACCAAACCTTCTGTTTGTAGAATTTTTATAACAAGTTTTTATAAAAATTCTTTATATGTCTCGGTTATTATTCGTTAAAAACTCGTAAACTACGTATCTTTTTCTGGTTATGAATCGGTTTTTTCAAGTTACTTATATGCCGAATCGTCATTGAGACGTAGTTGTTTTATAAAGTATAAAATACATGCCTAAAAATTCATGCCAAAACAGTCCCTAAATATCTTTTTTAGTTTATTTATATAACTTTGTTTTATATACTTTTTAAACTACATAATTTACCACAAGTCCTATATAACCTTTATATTATAAGTATCATACTTTATATAGTCCATTTTGTCCCATATTTTGTCAAGATCATCAAGATCATCAAGTCCTTTCATCACATGAAATCATTATTTTCCTTAAGTAGGCCCCCCCCAACCCCCCCCCCCCCCCCCCCCCCCCCCCCTTTTTTTTTTTTATTTTTTCTCCTTTAACTATAAGTTTATCTTGAACATTTTTACACTTAACATATTATTACAATGACTCCATCAAATCCCATTATGACATGATATTACCCAAAATAGGTTCATATGAAAAGTTCATAAGATCAATTGATCACAAAGTAAAAATCCCTTTTACATATTCAAAAGCATCCTAAATGGTGATTTAACTATACAAAATTATATAGAGCATGAAAGTAAATAATATGGTAAGTTAGAGTTCTTAGGAGACCTTAAGGAAGATGAGTAAAGATGATACACAAGCAAGCCACAAGTATTTATCAAGAAAATACTTCCACAAACCCTAGTTTTCCATAGAAACATTAACCTTGAACTTTCTTGTCTTAGCACTTGTAAAGATTAAACCAACCCATCTAAACACTTTAGGACATCATAGATATGTTGTAGGAATGTGTGTAATTGTTGTAAATAAAATTATGTAGGGATTTGGTGTGTGCTTTGGTTGAGTCGTGGCCTAAAGGAGCCAAGGGGGAGGGATTTTTTGTGTTTTCACTTATACAAATAAGATGTGTGTGTATACTTGTATAAGCTAAGTCTTATATATCATCTTTGACTAGTAAAAAAGGCACTAGTGAAGTCTTAGGACAAGAATGAGTGAAACAAGGAGGTCTTTGGTCTTTGTCTAAAAAAGAAAGGAACATCCCATGGAATTAAGGAAACATGTTTTCAAGTTAGATATTTCTTTGGTTTTTTATATCTATAACCGGCCATGGAAGTGTTTTTGTGATATTATGGTGTAATTTTTATGTATTGGGTATAAAAGTGGGTATTTGTTGAAGCGTAGAAAAGTTTTGGTGCTTCCGGGTATGCCTAGATGTATTTAATAAAATATAAAAAGTTGATTATTACCTTTGTAAAAATAATATAAAAAGTTGATTATTACCTTTGTAAAAATAAAATATAAAAAGTTGATTATTACCTTTGTAAAAATAATATATTACTTGTTTGACGAAAACTTTAATTCGTTTGGTGTCCGTTTACGTTGATTGTTGATTTATAGCTTACGCGATTTAACTTAACTATTAAAATTAAAAGCGAACGCGTACGAGAAAAAAAATAATTAGTGAAATATATGACGTCGTAAATGACCTGAAAATACGGAATGTTACAGTCTCCTCCGGTTAAGAAGGCCTTGGTCCTTAGGCTCAGGTTGCAACACCTGAGGAAGGGACGGGTTCAGAGAAAAGATTCGGATATTTCTTCCGGAATTGGGCTTCACGTTCCCAAGTATACTCAGATCCTTGCTGAGAGTTCCAACGAACTTTGACTAATGGAATTCTTCTTCGCTTTAGCTTTTTCACATCCCGTTCCACAATCTCAATCGGTTCTTTGACAAAACGCAGATTTTCATCAATCTCGATCTCATTCAAGGGCACCTGAACATCTGGCTCAGCCAAACATTTCTTTGGGTTGAACATATGCAAGTGTCATGACACTAATCAGTTCTTGAGGTACTTTCAGCGATTAAAGCCACCGGTCCAAAACACACTCCACTATTGCAATTGAGTCCCACATATCGTGTAGTGCCAGGCTTTCCTTTCTTAACCAATCGTACCCACTCCTTCCATGGTGGAGAAGATACCTTTGTAACACTCGGTCTCCGACTTGAAATTCAAGAGGCTTACGCCTCTTATCAGCATAGCTTTTCTGGCAACTCCTTGCCGTTTTCAACCTTTCCTTAATCTGAATAATCTTTTCTATCGTTTCTTGCACAATTTCTGGTCCAATAAGCAGACTTTCTCCCACTTCAGTCCATATCACCGGGGATCTACATTTCCGCCCGTACAGAGCCTCAAATGGTGCGCATTTAACGCTGGTGTGGTAACTGTTATTATAAGAAAACTCAATCAATGGGAGATGAGCATCCCAACTGCTACCAAAATCCATACACAATGCATCGAAGCATATCCTCCAGTCTAAATAGTACACTTCACTCTGATCGTCTGTCTCCAGGGTGGTAAGCCATACTCATATGTAGTTTTGTACCCAACGCCTTCTGAAGAGCTTGCCATAAGTGTGACACAAATCGACCATCACAGTCTAAAATGATTGACACTTGCACACTATGTCTTGCTACAATCTCGTTGATATAAATCCTTGCCAGCTTCTTTGTTTTGTAATCTTCACGAATGGGTAAGAAGTGAGCCGAAATTGGTTCAATCATCCACTATGAGCCAAATCGCCATTATACCCACGGTTGTTCTAGGGCTAACTTTGTAATAAGTACATTGTTAATCTTCTTCCCATTTCACTCAGGGGATTATTGGGTTTTGTGAAGTAATCCTGAGGGTTTTTGATGTTCGGCCTTAATCTTAGAGCATGTAAGACACTGGCTAACGTACTCAGCAATGTCTCTCTTTATACCAGGCCACCAATACAAGTCTCTCAGTCATAGTTACATCTTATCTGCACCTGGATGTATTGAATATCTAGAAGTATGAGCTTCATCCATAATCAATTTCCTTACACCACCAACCGATGGAATCCAGATACGATCGAAGAAGTAAATTCCACCATCATCTTGTCGCTCAAAGTGTGTTTTGATCCCTAGTAGCCCTTCAGATGGAGCTTTGAGAGACCTTAGAAGCTTCGCCCTTTTATGTGATCTAAAATCTTGTCATTAAGTCCAGAAATAAATAGTAATACTCATAGCACGTACTCGCCTTGGCTTGAGCCTTTCCTTTCTACTCAAGGCATCTGCCACCACGTTCTTGCCCGGGTGGTATTTGATCTCACACTCGTAGTCACTGAGTAGCTTAATCCACCTCCTTTGGCGCATATTTAAATCTTTCTGGTCAAATATGTACTGGAAACTCTTGTGGTCTAGTGTAGATAAACACTTTTCGTCCATAAAGATAATTGTCTTAGATTTTAAGAAGCGAACCCCACCGCACCAATTCTAGGTCATGGTGTATAATTTTTCTCATGCATCTTCACTGTCTTGACTGCATCTATGCTATCACCTTGCCTCGCTGCATCGCCGCTCCATAAACCTTGTTTTGATGCATCACAATGACCACAAACGTCGTCTGCGTCCATCGGGGAGTGCTAACACTTGGAGCATTGATTATATTCTCCTTCAGAATACGGAAAGCTGCTTCTTGTTCATTGCCCCACACATTATGTCTTATTTATTTGAGTCAACAGGTTGGGGGGCTTGGCGATCTTGGAGAAACATTCTTCATAAATCTGGGTTATAGTAACGCCATCCTAAAAATGAAGATTTCAGTTTGACGATTCAGGAAGTCTTCTCAGTTATTGACAGATCAAAACCTTGCTTAGTCTACGTTTGGGGGATACATGTCACGGTTGACCACATGTCTAGAACTGAACTTCTTTTCAACAAAAATTCCACACTTAGAAAATTTGGGTATAACTTTCTCCTTCTCGAGTAGTCTAAAATCGTTTAGGTGGACTTATGTTTTGTTCTGACTTTGAGTAGATTAAGATGTCGTCAATGAACACAATTACGAATTTGTCCAAATACGGTTTGCAGACGCGGTTCATTAAGTCCATGAATATTGCTGGTGCGTTCGTCAGTCCAAATGGCATGACTATGAACTCAAAGTGCCCGTATCGAGTTCTAAACGCGGTCTTCGGTATATCTTCCTCTCGGACTCTCAACTGATGATATCCCGAGTGAAGATCTATCTTCGAGAAACAACACGCACCTTGTAATTGATCAAACAAGTCGTCAATTCTGGGGAGAGGATAGCGGTTCTTTATAGTTAACTTGTTTAATTCCCTGTAGTCAATACACATTCTCATCGCACCGTCTTTCTTCTTAACAAAAAGCACGGGTGCTCCCCATGGTGAATGACTGGGTCGAATGAAGCCTTTCTCTTGAAGCTCTTTTAGTTGGTTCGACAATTCTAACATCTCTGACGGAGCTAATCGGTATGGTGATTTAACAACTGGCGACGCGCCTGGAATCAGATCAATGCGGAATTCTATCTCATGCACAGGAGGTAATCCTGACAGATCATCTGGAAATACCTCAGGGAAGTCTCAGACAACCTGAATGTCATCAAGCATCTTCTCATCAGCCTTGATACACGCAAGTGATCCAGGATCCTTTTCTGGCCTCTCGCCTTGGACTTTAAGAATCTCGCCATTCGGAAGAGGAATACGGACAATCTTTTCATAACAATCTATGACAGCTCGATGGTATGACAACCAATCCATACCAACAATTACATCAAAACTTCCTAGTCGGGTCGGGAGTAGGTAAATATTGAACACGTGATTAAGCAAGACTAAGGTACAACCTCGTAAAACAGTGTTGGTACTAACCGCCTTTCCATCTGCTAACTCTACTTCATAACTAGTATTTAAAGCGGTTGGGGCAATATCAATAAAAGGTGTAAACGCAGAAGATACAAAACTCTTCTCAGCACCATAATCAAAGAGGATACAAGCGTAGTGTTCATTAAAAAGAAACGTACCCGTGACCACATTCGGATTCTGCTATGGGTTTTCAACCACCACATAAGCTCTTGCACGAGCTCCCTCATTTGGAGGGTTCCTTCCCTTAGGACACCTGTTCTTGTAGTGTCCCTTCTCCCTACAACCAAAACAGGTCATATTCTGCAAAGCATTTCCTCCTGCGTTGGAACCTACTAGAAATACTTCTCCTATGACCAGCTACCAATTACCAACACTTAGGGAGTTAGGTGCGGCAATGTCCATTGTGGTGAGAGTTGCAATGGTTGCACTTTGGTAGATTTCCAGCATAACCTCTACCCTCGGCTGGGGCTGCAGCATAGGCCCTGGCAGTTTCCTGCCTCCTATTTTGTTGTTGGTGATAGTTGTTGTTTCGGTTGCGGTTGTTGTTGTTGTTATTGTTGTTGTTATGGTTATTGTTGTTGGTGTTTCTTTGGTGGTCTTCCCACTTCCTTTTATTGCTTTCACCAATTCTGGTAGCCCTACCCTAAACTGCTTGCTTAACCAGTTCACGGGCCATGTTGATGGCATCATGCATAGTTGCAGGCTTTAAAGAAGTGATATTTCCTTTGATTCTTTCAGGGAAACCACGAACATACTTCTCAATCTTCTTCTTTTCAGTGGGCACCAATTCAGGACACATCAAGGCCAGCTCATGGAAACGATTGTTGTATGCCTCGATGTCATCTCCTTTCAGAGTCAGAGTCCAGAGCTCTTGCTCCATCTTTTGGATTTCAGTTGCTGGGCAGTATTTTGTAGCCATCATCGTCTTGAATTCAGTCCATGGAATATGGTTAGCATTGACGAGCCCTAGGGTGTGCACGTTCCCATTCCACCATGTTAACGCACGACCCTCGAAAGTACTAGCAGCAAACATAACCCTATCTTCTTCAGCACACTTGCAAGTTCAAACACTTGCTCCACTTTCTCTATCCAACGCCTTAACCCAACAACACCCTCCATTCCATTAAAAGTGTGAGGTTTTCCATTCATAAAAGTCTTGTGTGAAATCCCGTTGCAAGTTATAGTTCCTCAAGCTTTGTAGGGTTTCCTCCGGGAACTGCCAGCATATTCTAGATTAGGCCCTAGGGACTTTTTGTATTCTTCAATCAGGCTTTAGCCACATGCTTTTCACAACCTCTTAATAGATTTCTTTTTCAATCTTCTGTGGGCGCATGATTCGGTCAATATACAAGTATCATAAAAATCTAGAAGAATTTGTAAGAGTACATTGGTCGAGTATATGTTACTAATCGAGAAATAAGGATTTCTATAAAGAATCTGGAATTAATCTGAATGGTCAATATTAATATAATCGACCGATACGACATGATAGTAATACGCTAAAAGATAGACTTAAGGACTGATTTAAATCCAGTATTATATATCATATATATAAATACAACAATGATATTCAGCAGGTGGGGGGGGGGGGGAGGGTAAGTAAAGATCAGGTATGCGCTGCGCGGATATCCGGATCAGCGAATTAGAGATTCTAAAAAAGAAAGTAAGGAAAATCTTTTAAAAATTTTGGTTATAGACTAGGTTTTGAAAATGACCCAGTTCCATATAACCTTGGCTCTGATACCAATCTGTAACACCCCCAGAAATATGGATACAACGAAAGGTAATCATGTGGTGCTACTCCCCCAGTCCCCCCCAAAGTTCAACAATCAAGATATAGGAAACGACCTTAAATTAAAGTTTAAGATTAAGATTTCATTCGATGCCATAGCAAAATATTAGAGTTCATACATTAGGTCCCATATGTTTTAAAAGTCGTAAACATTTCCACATACGTTCTTAATTTAAACAAAAGCTTTGTAATACCAAAAGATGACATAAGTTTTTATAAGATAAAGTTGCATCGAATTTAAATAAACACAGAATCCATCTTCATTGATATCCTTCACGGCTTCCATCCAAGCTTATACCTTAGGACCTAAAATTAAACATGCTAAAAGTCAACACAAAGGTTGAGTGAATCCATGGGTTTGTGGGTAAAAGAGTGGACCACAAGATTTAAGTAATAGTAGACCATGAATCATATTCAGTAGTCCAAAAACAGGTATTATTGCACTAAGCTCATGACACCAAACCTTAACAGGTAATAAGTAATCGTAATATATGCCCTACGCAGTAAAAAGGATGATGCCAAAACAAACGGTATTATTCAAATGTTAAATGCACCATGAGTCAACTTGTGACCCCAAAGAAAGGTGGGGATTGTCAGTCCCGATAGATCTATCCACAACACTCGTGCTTACTAATATAGCAACTCACGGTTCATGATAAAAGGGGACTTAGTGGCAAGGGTACTTAGGCAATAATATAATCACGAAATAGCATACAATTTAATACTTGTGTCCGTAGATAAAACAATCTGTAATTCCACCCGTAGACCCGTTAGAGTTTGTAAACAAAGCTAGATAGACAATGGGGCTATTGAACTCACCTGAGTTATTGATAATCAAATACAACAGAAAATGTGTACGGTAATGACGGGAATGCAACCTAATCCAATTAGGTGTATAAGATACTATAACATTGGATAACTACTACCATGTATAATTCTATATAGCTAATCACCATCTAATTGTTTTGTGAATCATATTTTAAGGTTAAAACGTTTATCAATTATACCTTTAGTAAAAATGACATAACTGTTACGTTTCAAGTCCGTTTTTGCGTTTCGTATGTCATGTCCTACGCTTTCTTTTAAGCGAGTTATCAAAATTTTGACTTTTTCATATTTGTCTCCTTTGATGAATAGTGATTGATATTGTTCATACAGTTATAAAATTATTTTTATAGTTTTAGTTATAATAAAACACGTAAATGGCGTTATATTATTCGTTATAGCCCGTTTTTTAGCGTTTCTTTCGAGCACGTTCTCATAATTGAAAGACCTATCTATTTATGAGGTTTACGAAAATAAATGTTTCTGTCATGAACGGTAAATTTTTATAAAAATGGTTTTATAAAAGTATTTTTATACATTTAGGTATATAATCTTGCGTAATTCATAACTTTCTCGTTTTAATGAAAAAATTACGTTTCTATGTTTTGAATCCTTAAAAATATGTTGTGATTTAATTAAAAAATACCAAACCTTCTGTTTGTAGAATTTATATAACAACGTTTTTTATAATAAATTCTTTGATGTCTCCGGTTATTATCGTAAAACTCGTAAACTACGTATCTTTTTCGTTATTAATCCATTTTTCTAGTTCCTTATATGCCCGGAATCGATCCTTGTAATATGTAGTATTTTTATAAAATATAAAATCCATGCTAAAAATTTCGGACTAAAACAACCCCTTTTTACCTTTTTGAGTTTATATATATAACTTTGTTTTATATACTTTTTAAACTACATAATTTACCACAAGTCCTTTATAACCTTTTATATTATAAGTATCATACTTTATATAGTCTATTTGTCCCTATTTTGTCCAAGATCATCAAGTCCTTTCATCACATGAAATCATTATTTTCCTTAAGTAGCTTTTAACTATAAGTTTATACTTGAACATTTTTACACTTAACCAATATTATACAATGCTCATAATCCCATTATGACATGATATTACCAAAAACATAACATATGTAAAAGTTCATAAATCAATGATCACAAGTAAAAATCCCTTTTACATATTCAAAAGTATCCTAAATGGTGATTTAACTATACAAAATTATATAGAGCATGAAAGTAAATAATATGGTAAGTTAGAGTTCTTAGGAGACCTCAAGGAAGATGAGTAAGGATGATACACAAGCAAGCCCCAAGTATTTATCAAGAAAATACTTCCACAAACCCTAGTTTTCCATAGAAACCTTAACCTTGAACTTTCTTGTCTTAACACTTGTAAAGATTAAACCAACTCTTCTAACACTTCAGGACATCATAGATATGTTGTAGGAATGCGTGTAAATGTGATAAGTAAAATTTGGTATGGATTTGGTGTTGGTCTTGTGGTTGCCGTGAGATAAAGAGGAGGAGGGAGGAGAGTTTTGTGTTTTACACCTTTAAAATGAGAAGTGTGTGTGTCTATCACTAGCAAAAAGCCTTAAATACCCTAATGACTAGTCAAAGACATTTAGAGCAAAACAAGGAAGTCTTATGGTCTTTGTTGGAAAAAGAAGAGACATCTCATGGTTTTAAGGAATGTGTTTCTAGACTTGATATTTCTTTGTGTTTATCATCTCTATAACCGGCTACATATGTATGTACATAAGATATTTTGTAAAATTTTGGGTATTGGGTATAATTATGGGTATTTGTTGAAGCGTAGGAAAGTTTTGGTGCTTCCGGGTATACCTAAATGTATTAAATTGCAAAACGTAAACGTTTTACGCAACTAATAAAAATAAAATATAAAAAGTTGATTATTACCTTCGTAAAAATAATATATTGCTTGTTTGACGAAAACTTTAATTCGTTTGGTGTCCGTTTACGTTGATTGTTGATTTATAGCTTACGCAATTTAACTTAACTATTAAAATTAAAAGCGAAGGCGTACGAGAAAAAAAATTAGTGAAATATATGACGTCGTAAATGACCTAAAAATACAGAATGTTACAGTCTCCTCCGATTAGAAGAGCCTTGTCCTCAAGGCTTAGGTTGCAACACCTGAGGAAGGGGCGGGTTTAGAGAAAAGATTCGGATATTTCTTCCAGAATTGGTCTTCACGTTCCCAAGTATACTCGGATCCTTGCCGAGAGTTCCAACGAACTTTGACTAATGGAATTCTTCTTTGCTTTAGCTTTTTCACATCTCGTTCTACAATCTCAAAAGGTTCTTCGACAAAACGCATATTTTCATCAATCTCGATCTCATTCAAGGGCACCTGAACATCTGGGTCAGCCAAACATTTCTTAAGGTTTGACACATGAAACGTGTCGTGGACACAGCTCAGTTCTTGGGGTAACTTCAGTCGATAAGCCACCGGTCCAACACACTCCACTATTTCAAATGGTCCCACATATCATAGTGCCAGCTTTCCTTTCTTACCAAAACATACCACTCCCTTCCTTGGAGATACCTTTAGTAACACTTGGTCTCCAACTTTGAATTCAAGAGGCTTACACCTCTTATCAGCATAGCTTTTCTGGCGACTTCTTGCCGTTTTCAACCTATCCTTAATCTGAATAATCTTTTCTGTCGTTTCTTGCATAATTTCTGGTCCAATAAGCTGACTTTCTCCAACTTCAGTCCATATCACAGGGGATTTACATTTCCGCGTGTACAGAGCCTCAAATGGTGCGCATTTAACGCTCGTGTGGTAACTGTTATTATAAGAAAACTCAATCAACGAGAGATAAGCATCCCAACTTCCACCAAAATCCATAACACAAGCTCGAAGCATATCCTCCAACGTTTGAATAGTACGCTCACTTTGACCGTCTGTCTCAGGGTGGTAAGCCGTACTTATATGTAGTTTTGTACCTAATGCCTTCAGAAGAGCTTGCCATAAGTGTGACGCGAATCGACCATCACGGTCTGAAATGATTAACATTGGCACACCATGTCTTGCTACAATCTCGTTGATATAAATCCTTGCCAGCTTCTCTGTTTTGTAATCTTCACGAATGGGTAAGAAGTGAGCTGACTTGGTCAATCTATCCACTATGACCCAAATCACATCATACCCACTGCTGCTTCTAGGAAACTTTTTGACTAAGTCCATTGTTATCTTCTTCCATTTCCAATCAGGGATTTCTGGTTGCTGAAGTAATCCTGATGGTTTCTAATGTTTGGCTTTAATCTTAGAGCACGTAAGACATTTGCTAACATACTCAGCAATGTCTCTCTTCATACCAGGCCACCAATACAAGTCTCTCAGATTATAGTACATCTTATCCGCACCCGGATGTATTGAATATCTAGAAGTATGAGCTTCATCCATAATCAATTTCCTTACACCACCAACTGATGGAATCCAGATACGATCGAAGAAGTAAATTCCACCATCATCTCGTCATTCAAAGTGTTAATCCAGTCCTCTTAGCCATTTAGCTGGTGCTTTGAGATCCTTGGAAGCTTCGCCCTGTGCTTCCAAAATCTTAGTCTTAAGTCCAGAATGAATAGTAATACTCATAGCACGTACTCGCCTTGGCTTGAGCCTTTCCTTTCTAATCAAGGCATCTGCCACTACGTTCGCCTTGCCCGGGTGGTATTTGATCTCACACTCGTAGTCATTGAGTAGCTTGATCTACCGCCTTTAGCGCATATTTAAATCTTTCTGGTCAAATATGTACTGGAGACTCTTGTGGTCAGTGTAGATAACACTTTTCGTCCTATAAAGATAATGTCTCCAGATTTTAAGAGCAAACACCACCGCACCCCATTCCAGGCCATGGGTGGTATAATTTTTCTCATGCTTCTTCAACTGTCTTGACGCATATGCTATCACTTTGCCCCGCAGCATTAGTACGCTCCCAAAACCTTGTTTTGATGCATCACAATAGACCACAAAGTCGTCTGGTCCATCGGGGAGTGCTAACACTGGAGCATTTCATAGCTTCTCTTTCAGAATGCGAAAAGCTTCATCTTGTTCATTGCCCCACACATATGTTTTATTCTTTTGAGTCAACATGGTGAGGGGCTTGGTGATCTTGGATAAATTCTCAATAAATCTCCGGTAGTAACCCGCCAATCCTAAAATTGAACGGATTTTAGTTGACAATTCAGGAGTCTTCTAGTTCTTGACAGACTCAACCTTGCTAGGATCCATGTGGATACTGTCACGGTTGACCACATGTCCTAGGAACTGAACTTCTTTCAACCAAAATTGACCACATGTGCTAGGATCCACGTGGATACCGTCTAAAATCGTCTTCAGGTGGACTTCATGTTCTTCTTCTGACTTTGAGTAGATTAAGATGTCATCAATGAACACAATTACAAATTTGTCTGATAAGTGTAAAATACACATATCCGTTAACACCAAAAATGACCCTAAATGACTAAAAACATACTTAAAATGGCAAAAATATACTTGTTTTTGTGTTTTGTGTGTGCAGGTACGGATATATCAAAAATAACTAGGAAACCGTCAAAAACGGGCAAACACGGATACGAGAACAGAAGAGTGTGCAAGAGCCGGAAGCCAAAGTCAGAAAAGTCAACACTAGAAGAAATCCCAAGTTACAAATCTAGTCCCTCAAGTTTTAGAAACTTACACAAATGGTCCTAAGGCCTAATGGGCCCTTATTTTCGCTTAAAACCTCGCCCGGATCCAAAGCCCAAAAGCCCAAGCCCACTTACCCATACCCAGCCCAAAACCCTAAACCATAACCCTTTTATAAACTCTAGGGACCAAAAGTGCTAAAAGGGAAAGATGAATTACACTTGGATAAAGAGAGGGACTATTGTTGCCAATTGCTCAAAGTTTAAAAAGATTTTACCCGTTTTCAGTTATAAAAAGGCGCTAAGAACAGTTTTACTATTCACCGGCTCTCCCAACATAACCACAGGTCAAATCAAAGGGTGCAATAGTAAATTCATAGGCTAAAGTACATGCTGGCAGGGTAATCACGTAATTAAAGAGCCTCATTGGTCAATCCCATCAAAGAGAGGACACGTTGGATGTAGGGAAGCACAAGGAATGGGGATATCTATACTTGAGTTACTCTCAGAGAAAGCACAAGAGTCACATCACGGATTGCCATGCTGGCAATCTGTATGTGCATAAATATGATCCAACAAACATGATTAGAGATCCAATCATTGAAGGAATTCAAGGGGTAAGATTAGAAGGAGCGTGGGAAGAAAGCAAGGGGCTAGAATCTTCAGCAGCTGGCTATAAATAGCACACCTCACACACACAAGGCACCTTTTGAATTTTCTATTTTTTTAGCTTACATTAGCTTTAGTGTTAGCTTAAGTAAAATTTCATTTTCTGTTTCCTTTTTCAAGCATTGTACTCAAATTCAGATAATGTAATCAAAAATTAGTAATGAAAAGTTTCTTTCTCTTTTATGCATAAACTGTTATAAGCTCATAATCCTCACTTCCTTATGTTATCATTAGCTAAGCTTCTAATAAGCTCATAAGCTCTCACGAGTCTTGGCTTGATTGGTAACATTTGTACACACCCCCAAAAATCAGGTAGCAGAACAGAATGGTAACAACTGGGGTGCTATGTCAATAGTACAACTATCAAGGATTATAGGAAACGACCTTTAAATGGACGCTTTAAGATAAGATTTCATCGATGCCATAGCAAAATATCAGAGTTCATACATTAGGTCCCATAAGTTTTAAAAGTCATAAACATTCTTAATTAAACAAAAGCTTCATAATACCCAAAAGATGACTTAAGTTTTTAAAGATAATAAAAGTTGCATTGAATATAGATAAAACACAGAATCCATCTTCATTGATATCCGCCACGGCTCCCCTCCAATCTTCATACCCTAGGACCTGAAATTACATGCTAAAAGTCAACACAAAGGTTGAGTGAAATCATAGGTTTATCAGCTAAAAAGGGTGGACCCAAGATCGGAAGTAATAGTATAGACTTGAAAACCACATTCTCTAGTCCAAAACGTTTATTATTGCACTAAGCTCATGACCCCGAAGCCTTAACTAGATTTGTGCCCCAATCAGAATATAGGATGCTTGCCAACAACCTAACACCTCTCAATGTTAAATGCACCCGATCAAACTAGTGACCCAAGTAAGGTGGGGATTGTCAGTCCCGATAGATTATCCCAATACTCTGCGACTTACTACAATATTAGCAATTAACTGGTTCATGATAAATGGGACTTCACGGCAATAAGGTAACTTAGCAATATATATATCAGGCAGAGTAATCTGGATAGCATTAACTTGGTTAAAACTTTGAAAACACATAGATAGAAAAACACTTGTGTCTATGATAAATGCCCTTAATTGCTACTATTAACAAACCCGGGATTTTGCCCAAATAAAGCCAATAAAATGCCCAAGAAGAATAGAAAAAATTTGTGCTTTGTGTCTATTGTGCAATGAGGATAAAAAAACAAAAAGAAGCAAAATCAGTTAACCTCGACAAGAAACGCGAGAGAAACAAGAAAAAGAGTGAAGATGGGAAGCCAAATCAAAAGCCGGATCAGCCCGACAAGAAGAGGAAGTCAATGAAGCTCAAAATAAAGGCCCAAGGATCAATTATAACAAGTCTTCAAAGTTTAAGGGCTAATTTGGAAGTTTTGAAGTTTAAGGGACCAAATTTGCAAAAAGGAAGAAAGTTGTTTAAAGGGAGAATAGGAGTTTTAAAACACAAGGGCCAGTTGTGTCAAGTTTGAAACTTATTTTTACTCTACAATAAAGGAAAGTGAAACGCAGGGACTGAAATTGCAAATAGCTCAAACTTTCATACAATAACACGCGGCTAATTTGCCCTAACCACCCATAACGACATTTCCCGCCTAAATCACCACAAACCCAAAATGCCAAATCTACCTTCCCCGCTTCCCCCACTCAATGTAACCTCGTATTAAACCCTCTTCCACGTCAATTCATCCACATGGCATCACTGGATTGGTCCAATTCTTGCTAAAGAACACGTGGCAGCTTGTAATTGGGTCGAACATGTCATCAGCACATCAATAGCTTGAAGTCTCAACTTCTCTTCTTGAATTCTCTATAAATAGGACGATTAGGGCTCATTTTAAAGGAGTTAGGAAGTTTGTTTTTTCAGTTTTGTAATTTTTTTTCGTATTTTCTAAGCATTTTCTCTTGAGTTTTCTAAATTCAGTTTTAAATACTTGTACCTTTGCTATTTTAGCTTGTACTTTACTAGTTTGAGCAATACAATTCAGTTCTTAAGTATCTTTGTCCTTTGATTTCAAAATTAAGCTGTTTTTTCTCTAATAAGCTCTAATAAGCTCATTTGAGTTTATTCTTGTTAATAATCTCACATTTAGTCAAAATTCTGTTTTTAGTGATTCATTTACTCATTTTATTCATTTCACATCATAATATGATAACCTGAGTTTAATTGATTCACTTTGGAAGCAACAAGGAGGTAATAAGCTAATAAAGTTTTGAGCTTAATGCTCAGGTTGTAGAGGCACAAATGGTTTGCCATTGGATCTTGTTTTATGGTACCTAATTCAACAAGTGTGAACTTATGGTTCTGAGATACATTCAAAAGGTTTAAATTCAAGTCTTTAATTTTTAGCATTTTTAGCTTAATACTTCAGCTTATTGCCTAGACTCTTTGTGTTCTTATATTGTTCAAAATTGTTTAGATAAGTTTAGATACTCAAGTGTTTCTTAGTTGATTGTTAGTTGAATAGTATAGCTTTTCATTTCCTTTATTCTGTCAATTTTAGCATAAATAAGTAGTAGACATAGTGGCTTAATGCATTACATAATAAGCCTGTAGTTTTTAAAAGCTTATATAGCCTTCATTAGTTTAGTTAAAGAGAAGTGGGATAAAATGTTTTAGTCTATCCTAGCAGTTTTAAATAGATTTTAAGTGTATTTTAGTTATGACAGTCATAGTTAAGGAGTGTTTGGATTAGGCTGTGTTTGACTCTAAAAGTCAACATCATTCTGTCAAATTCTTTTACAAAGTTGAGTTTAAGAGTTAGTGTGAAGAATTCAAAAATTTAGAGCTTAATATTTCTTGTTTGCCACCAGGACAGTTTTTGTTTAAAGAAGAATTTGAAGTTTTAGTGGTTTTTAGCATAAGAGTACTTAAATTTGATATGTGTAAGATTAGGAACAAATAGGTAGTGAGTACATGAGTTCTAAGCTAAGCACTTAACCTGCATTGATATTTTTGGTTAAACACATTGCTATTGGATTTTTAGTTTCTTATTAAACATTCAAAATTAGGAGTTATGGTGTAGAAATTAGCATTAAACTAGTATTCCATGAGCTTTTTGAAATTCATCAGTTAGATTTCAATATTAAACTTTTGGTATAGCTTATTTTAACCTGCAAAAAGCAATATAGAAGCTCTTTAGGATCTTAGCCTATTTTCTATTTGATTTCTTTATTTCTAGTTGTAATTTTTAGAAACCTTTTATCTAGGTTAGATTTAAATCCATAGCATAGCTTATATTCTAAATTTTAGCTTTTTAGGATTAGAAATAAGCTGTATAGCTTATAAGAAAAAGCTTAAAAACAGACATAAGCTAAAACTTGCACTTTTTAATATCATTTTTCTTATTATTTTAGTTTAAACTTAGCTTATTTCTTTTTTAAACATCTCTAGTATACATCATAAGCACCATTTAGCATCTTTTAGATTTCATTTTCAGTAACTAATAAGCTAGAAATAAGCTAAAATGTGAAAAAGTCACTTAACAACTAGTTTCTGTGAACAGGAATAAAAAGCTTATTTTTTAGCTTATCTAGTGGACAAAAGTCAAAAGTGCCTTTGTTAATGTTGTTTAGAATAAGCTGTTCTATAACTTTCATGTTTTAAGTTTTTGCTGAATCCCAATTTTTAATAAGCCAAAAATAAGCCATAGCGTAGGGTTTAAATGGTATTTTCTCATTAGTTTAGGGGTATACGTTTTCACTGCAGTGTAAATTTCAAGAAGTTTGCCCGCCTACCCTTTACTTCACTTATTTGCAATTTATACCCTGTTCTTTCTAGACTAATAAATAGATTTAATATTTTAGAAATTAGTTTAAATAAAATTAGGTTTTAATTTTTAATTGATTAAATTAGGGTTCAATTAGGTTATAAAATTTAGGGCTTTTTGTTCAATTCATTTTCTGCACTTTTCTAGTTTATAAAAACCATTTTTCTTCATTTTTCCAATTAAATTTGTATTTTCTAGGAATTAAAATAGATTTTAGTTAATTTCTTTTTCTTAGAAAAATCATAAAAAATAGAAAAATAGTTGAAATTTTTTGATTCTTTTTGCAATAATTTTCTTTTTAAATCTAGTATTTTTGAAAAATAAAAGTAAAATTTTAGTGATAATTTTTAGAAAAAGTTTATTTTTGTTAATTCATTTTTCTTTAAAAATTCATAAAAAATTCAAAAATAGTTTAAAAATTCTAATTCTTTTTCCTAAAATTTTCTTTTTAAATTTGTGATTTTTAGGTATTAAATTTGTTAGTAGAAGTGCTTTAGATTTTAAATTCTCGTTTTAGCTCACGTTTTTAATTCACGTTTGTTAATTTTTCGTGCTAGTTAATTGATTTTAGTTTCTTTAATCATTTCTATAGTTTAATTGTGCTATTATATTTGTAGTATAATCAAAAGTTCAAAAATCCTTTATCATTCTTAACTCGAATCCGAATTATTCCCAAATCTCAATTCACGACTTCTTCGAGGAATTTACGACCCGTGTATTAATTACTTTCCTAAGTGATTAATTACTTACGGTATCTTGGTTAGTGAGAGTTTACACTATAGAGATATATACTATACTCACACACGAAAATAAAAAAAAAAAAAAATTCCAAATATTTTGGCGCCGTTGTCAGGGGAAGACGTGAAACGATTTTTGAAGGATAGATATGCTTTTGTATATATTATATAAAAATACAAAACGTTCATTAATTCGATTCCTATCGAATTAGTAGCACCAAAAGAAAAAAAATAAAAAATATATATCAAAATTTTTTTAGTTAAAATACAAAAATAAAATAAACATATTTGGATACTAGCTATCCATCTTAAACCATTCCAATAAACAACAAAATTAATCGTGAGTTACTCGCGAGGTACGACGGACCTTCGAGTTTACAAACTATAAGGTGAGTATAAGGAAAGGTGATAGCTACTTGCTAAGAAGTCATTGCGGCTCGCTAAGCCTTTCCGCTCACTTGTGCGTAATCTTGGAGACTTATCGTGAAGCTTGTAATTAACGGTTACCAAAAATATTTTTCTTTTTGTTTTCCTTCCTAATAAATACTAAAAATTGTAAATTTCCCCAAAAATAATCTTCTTAATCCCAAATTCTTCTTTTTATTATTTTCACTAGTGCATGCGCACTCGTTCTTCCTTGGAATACACAATTTCGAGAAGACGTAATCGTCGACGTTCTCGACAACAACAAGAGGCAATCCCTCTCATTCCGGATCCGATTCCAATGGCCGATGACCGACCTATGGCCGAGCAACTTCAAGCTCCCACCGGGGGGTTTGAAAGTGCTATAGTTGTACCACCCATCAATGCTCAAAATTTTGAACTAAAATCCTCTCTCATTAATCTTGTTCAAAATCGAATTTTTCGAGGAGGTAATGATGAGGAGCCTCATGCTCATATTCGTCATTTTGAGAGCATAACTAATAATCAAAGGTACCCGGATGTACCTAACACCACCATCAAACTTCTTCTCTTTCCATTTTCTCTTGACGGGGTTGCCAAAACATGGCTTGACAAAGAACCCCCGAACTCTATTCTTACATGGGATGACTTAGTGTCTAAGTTCATCAACTTCTTCTTTCCACCTTCTAAGACTACCAATCTTCGGAATGAAATAACGAATTTTCGACAAATTGCTCAAGAATCTTTCTCCGAAGCTTGGGAGCGTTTCAAGGAACTTCTAAGGAAGTGTCCTCATCACGGGTTTTCGCTCATGCACCAATTAGACACATTCTATAATTCGTTGAGCTATAATGATCAAGATTCTCTTAATTCCGCTGCCGGTGGCAATTTTCTCTACAAAAGTCCAACCGAAGGACTACAAATCATAGAGAATAAAGCCAAAGTTAGATGTTCACGGAACGCCGTGATGCGAGTGAGTACGAATGCTCCTCCATCTTCTTCTACTTCTTCATCATCTAACTTCGAATTCCAACAAATGGCAGCGGCATTAGAGGATAAGATGACTTTGACTTTTAGGAATGAAATGAATGAGATGAAAAATATGATGAAAGCTCTTGTGCCTACTCCCACTAAGGTGTATAAAATGAAGTTTCGAGCGAGAGTTTCAAATGCTTTTCTCAACAACATGTCCTTTCATTTTTTCTCTACGACATCTAAGTAAATGTAATGTTAGGATCGGTCTCCAAAAAGAATGGAAAATGTTCATTTATGTACATTTATCCTAAAACAAACGGGAAGCTCTTATCTTTCGGTCTTGAGCAATGTCTATAAACATTCAATGTTTTGAATGCTCAGAGAAGTTTTTAAGGAAATGTGGCTTCATCTGATATATCTCACATATTTTCCTGTTGAGCACAATTTTTCAAGATATTCTCAAAAAGAAAATTTCAAATTCTTTCAAAATTGTGTGCTCAACAAACTCCCTCTCCAAGTTTCAATCTATTCTATAATTGAGGGGGAGTACAATAATATGATTCATTCTGCATGCACTCCTGTTCTCCCCAGAATTTGTTAGGTTCATATGAATTCCGGACATTAACTTATTTTTAATTCACTAATTGTCAAAAATTGGTAAAAACGATATGCAATTTTTGAGGGTGGAGAATAGTGTTTAAAATTGTGATCAATACGGTTATTAATGGATACGTCTTCTAATCATAAGTTGCGCTTTTTCCTTAACCTCGCATCGTGGCAAAAACTCTTTCATTAATATGATTGCATTATGTGTAGGGGGAGCTTTTGGTAATACAGAAAACTCTCAATGTGTAATAAATGACTTCTCGAACACTGAAATCTGTTTTTAGCTATAGATTATTAGATCATAGGTTTTCTCATTTATGTCATTAAAATCATAAAAACCAAAAATATAAGCTTAAATTAGTATAGTTTATTGTTAATGGCTTATTGAATACTTAGGATTGTTTGTTAAGCTTGTTTTAAGACATTTGTTATCTGGTAATCAAATTAAGTTCAATAGATTTCAAATTTGCTAGTTAAAAGAAAATCTGTCAAGTATTAAAGGGTGTTTGGATTAATGCTTATTGTCCATCAAAATTCAAAGTTAATTTGAGTTTTCACTTTGGTCAGTTAGATTTTCATAATGGATTAAGTTTTAAAGAGGTTTGCTAGATTAGTTTAAGCTTAATAATCATTTTAAGGCTTATGTTTCTTGTTCTAGCACCAGGGAACTTTTCCTTTTGATTTTACTTGTGAAAATTTTATCCTAGCCTTTTTAGATTTTGTTTGTGCTTGCATTGTGTTTAGATATAACCATATAGTGTGTCTAGTGCAGAAGAAAGCACCAAGGTATCCTGCATTGGGGTTTTTGGTCCTTGGGTATTTGTACTAGCAGTAGTAACCATAGTTACTACTGCTATCTTTTTTAGCCTATTTCAACTAATTGTTTGTAGGAATCTTTAGCTTAAACTCAAATAGCTTATAGTTAACATTTAGCTTAACATAGATTAAGATTTACTTTTCATTTTCTAGCAAAATTACTTAGGATAATCTAATTTAAAAAGTCATAAAAAACTCTTTAATACCAAAAATAGAAGTAATTAAGTCTAGCCTTTAAGTTTTAGATTTTAAGTTGTAGCATCTTATTTTCTTATTTAAATTTATATCTTATAGTTTGATTGTTTAGTTTTCATAAGCTTAGCCTTTGAAATAGCTTAATAAGCTTTCTAGCTTAAGTGTTCTTTGAGCTTTTTGAGTTTGTTCATGAGTTAGCTGTTTTAATCCTCAATTTTAGTTAGCATTAGGTGTTAGTAGGAATCCTAGCTTGTTAAAATTAGCTTATCCACATCATAAGCTGCCTAGAATTTCTTTTGTTTTCAAATTTGAGCTTATAATGAAGTCTGTTCAAGCTTTTTAGTGTAGATAAGTTTTTAAGTCTTTTAGAGGCTACTTTCTGAAGCAGCATATTCATAAGCTCTTAGAGAGCTTAATTTTGAGATTTGGCTTATAATCCTTTTATTAATAATACTTAGAATCATGTCTTCTTCAAGTTCCAACTTTTAGTTTTTGTTAAAAGTAAAATAATAAAAAAAAGTGCAAAAAGGGGTGTCTACCAACCTCGAACCCAAGACCTCTAGTATACAAGTCCAACGTGTTAACCAAGTGTGCTACATTAGCTCATCCGTCTACTTCTCTTTTCATATTGTTATTATACACGTTTTCTTTTCTTTTTCATAACATAAGCCGTAGCATATAAGCTTAATTATCCAGCTTATTAGATAAGCTGGGCAAGTTTTCTTATTTTTCCTTTGAACTTAGTTGCATTTAGGATTTTCCCTGAATTTTTCATATTTTTCTATTTAGTAGATTAATTTTAATCATGTTTCTAAGGTTTTAATTTTCGAAAAATTATAAAAAATAGAAAAAAGTTTCAGAAAAATACAAAAAAATAATTTTTAACATTAGAATAAATAATTTTAGGTTTACATTCAGAAAAATCCTTTTCAACACTTTTAGATTTTAATTTTCATTTTTAAGCCTTTATTTTTAATTTTAAAAATAGTTAAAAATAGTTTTCTGAGTTTTTATGTTATTTTAGACTTTTCTAAGTTTAAAAATCATTTTTCTTAATTTTTAGGACTTAATTTGCTATTTTTTAGGATTTAATTATATTAAATTAGTTTTTAATTCATAATAAATTCAAAAATAAACAAAAAAAAATGTTTTTCTTTTTCTTAAAATTTTGTTTTGTCCTAATTTAGGTTTAGAAATTTAGTTTGCATTTTTAGGAGTTAATTTTAGTGTATTTGCTTATTTGTAGCGTTCCATTTGCTCCCGTTAATTTGTTTAAGTGTTTAATTGCTTTTAATTGTTCATTTTAATTGTTGCTTTTATTTAGTAGTTATAGATACTCAAAAATATCTTTTCTCTCATTCAAATCATAATCCAAGCTAAAGCAAAGTTTCAATTTCACAAGTCGTTGGGGAAACGACCCGGGTGATCATTCTTCCCGGTTAAATATACGTATTATATATTATATATATCTTTTAGAGTGAGCTTTTCTTAAGGGAGACTTTAAGAAATTTCTTAATTACTCTTTTGGAATATTATTATATATTTTATTGTGTATGAAAACTAGCAATCATTGTCCAAATACGGTTTGCAGACGCGGTTCATTAAGTCCATGAATATTGCTGGTGCGTTCGTCAGTCCAAATGGCATGACTGTGAACTCAAAATGCCCATATCGGGTTCTAAACGCGGTCTTCGGTATATCTTCTTCTCAGACTCTCAACTGATGATATCCTGAGCGAAGATCTATCTTGGAGAAACAACACGCACCTTGTAATTGATCAAACAAGTCGTCAATTCTAGGGAGAGGATAACGGTTCTTTATAGTTAACTTGTTTAATTTCATGTAGTCAATACACATTCTCATCGCACCGTCTCTCTTCTTAACGAAAAGCACGGGTGCTCCCCATGGTGAATGACTGGGTGGAATGAAACCTTTCTCTTGAAGCTCTTTTAGTTGGTTCGACAATTCTAACATCTCTGACGGAGCTAATCGGTATGGTGATTTAACAACTGGCGACGCGCCTAAAATCAGATCAATGCGGAATTCTATCTCACGCACAGGAGGTAAACCTGACAGATCATCTGGAAATACCTCAGGGAAATCGCGGACAACCCGAATGTCATCAAGCTTCCTTTCATCAGCCTTGATACACGCAAGTGATCTAAGATCCTTTTCCGGCCTCTCGCCTTGGACTTCAAGAATCTCTCCATTTGAAAGAGGAATACGGACAATCTTTTCATAACAATCTATAACAGCTCAATGGTATGACAACCAATCCATACCAACAATGACATCAAAACTTCCTAGTCGGGTCGGGAGTAGGTCAATTTTGAACACGTGATTAAGCAAGACTAAGGTACAACCTCGTAAAACAGTGTTGGTACTAACCACCTTTCCATCTGATAACTCTACTTCATTGTAACACCCCCAAATTGGGTCGCAGCGGAATATGGGTCCGGGGCGTGTTACTTTATGGATCAACAACACAAGAGATATATAGAACGACCAAAAAGTTGTTTGAAAACGATACATTGGATTTAACAAAGTCATTGTTACATAAGCCCGTAGCTTAACTTGTTCACTTAATCAAATACAAAGATTTTCAGCCCATAACAGATAACAAAATGAAATGCGACAAAATCTTTAATGCAAGACATCCAAATCAAAACCACCAATGTATCCATCGCACCTTGTGCTTACTGATCCCCTGAAAAACATTGCTTTAAAACGTCAACAATAATGTTGGTGAATTCATAGGTTTGATAAATCATATATTGTAGGACCACAAGATTTCCCAAGTGTATGATAATGCAACAAATGCAGACATCATATAAATGTAATTACGTTGCTCTAAGCTCATGACACTGAAGCTTGACGTGTATGAATACCAAATTAATGGCCTACATTGCCCGTGGTGATGTTCTAACCCGCAACATCCTATATTCGACATGGTATACGTTCGTTTGTCCAGTGATAGCTAATCACCCGAACGGGGTTGTCAAACCCAATAGATCTATTAATAACATTCGCGCTCACAATCCCGCAATTGACAGTTCATGATAATGGGCTCAGATATGGGTTATCGCTACTTAGGCAACATGTAATCATAATATGAAACTTAACCACTTGTGTCCAGTTGTAAAACATTGCATGTTTTTCACCCCAAAAACTTTGTAAAACAAAAGCATGTAAAACGTGGGGCTATGAACTCACCTTGAGTGAGTAATGCCAAGTGTATCACAAATAACGCGCCACGCGAATTGATCAAATGCAACCTAATTAAGTTAAGGTTGTATAAGTACCGAGTACTTTAATAACATTGAATATAATCCTATAGTTGTTACATCGTACTATCGTTCGGGCTATCATAATTAAAGAGGTCATGACATGACGTTCGAGGAGTTAGGACACTTTAAATCGTAAATCCAACAACTCGTCGAAACGCCATCCGAAGAGGCCTCATTATGAAACTCCCTAGTAATATAGTACTTTGATAACCACATAACATTCTATATAGCTCAATCACCAACTAATGGTTTTGGTAAAATTATGTTTAATACGCTAAAACGTTTATAATTACCGTTTAGTAAAACTGGCGTAACTTTCGCGTTTTAAGCCCGATTCTCGCGTTTCTTATGCCCATCTTTTCGTATTAGGACGAGTTATCATAATTTGACATTTTCGATATTTTGACCCTCTGGTGAACAGTAACTTTTACTGTTCACATCAGACGTGAGTTTTATAAAAATCGTATTCGTCGTCGTAAAACCCGTAAATGTCGTATTTTATTCGTTATAGCTCCGTTTTTAATGATTCTTTCGAGGACGTTCTCGTATTTGAAAGTTCTATATATTTATGAGGTTTAAAAAAATATAACTTTCTGTCATGAATAGTAACTTTTATAAAAATAGTTTTATAAAAGTATTATTTGTCGTAAACTCGCGAAATTCATAACTCGTTCGTTATTAATTGAAAAATTACGATTCTTATCATTTTGGAATCCTAAAAATGTGTATTATTTATTAAAAATGTTAACCCTTGCTGTTTATAATTTTTATAAAAATGTTTTTATAAAAATTCACTTACGACTTCGTTTATTATCGTATAACTCGTTTTTAACGTAACTTTTTCGTTATTAATCCGTTTAACAAGTTTCTTACCTTTTCGGAATCGTCGTGAAATTTATTATCTTATAAAAACATAAAATGGATATGTAAAAATTCGAATCTTGGACAGAATGTTTGCATGAGTTTGTTGAATCCATTTTTGATCTTTTCTTTATACTTTACCATTTTTGTATTCTACTACAAGTCTCATATATCATATATATTATAAATCATACATATATTATGTGTCCATTGTCCATAGTAGTCCTCACATGTCCAAGTTACCCATGTTAACAAATCCATTAACACACTTTAAAACCATAACTTTACTTATGTAACCTTAATTTACTAGTTTTGTCAATAATCATTTTTACACAAAACCAAGTGTGTATAAGTGTATTTCTTTCCATGAGACTTTATTTTAGTGTTCTATTAACATGATTAAGAGTCCATAATCAATATTAACATGTCTTTTGTATTTCTTTCACTTGAAACATATTAAGAATTATTATAAACCCTAATTTACCCATAATCATTTTTACACCAAAATAACTTGATACAATATTTTCTCATCCTTTTTAACATGATATATGTAATAACACAACATATATAAAAGTAGTCCTTATGATCATTTCAAGTAAAAACCTCATTTTCATGATAAAATCCTAAATGGTGATTTAAGCTATAAAGAATTAACATATGCATGAAAACTTATAAAATGAAGGCATAAAGGTTTAAAGTATATGATGTGTATATGTGTGTATAGGTTGTATAAAATTTTGTATGGATTTGGTTGGGAGGGGGTTTGATGCCGTAGCTATAAGAGACCAAGAGAGGGAAATTTTTGTTGATTTTTGCTAAGTGTGAAGGTGTATGCATGTTATCTATGTGTTACTTGCACTTATAAGAGTTAGAGTGGTCAAAAAGTATGCAATAGTAGTCAAGAACACAATGAGGGTCTTAAGGGTCTTGGTTTTGGTCAAAGGAACAAAGAAAGATAGGTTTTAATGAGTTAGATGTTGTACAAAGACCAACTTGTCAAATTTTTGATATTTCTTTGTATAATATGAATCATATCCGGCCATAATAAGATATACATGATATATTTTTGTAGTTTTTAGGTATTGGGTATAAATGTGGGTATTTGTTGAAGCGTAGAAAAGTTTTGGTGGTTCCGGGAGTGCCTAAACGCAATTTATCGCGAAACGTAAACACTTTACGCAACCAATAAAAATAAAATGAACAAAGTTAATAATTATCCTCAAAATAATTACTTAACCCTTGCTTGATGTAAACATTTAATTGTTTGATGCCCGTTTACATTGAACGCTAATTTTTAGCCTACGCGATTTAGCTTAACGTTTACGATTTAAAACAAACGCGTACAATACAAAAGATACATAGTAGATTTATCGACGTCGTCAATGACTTGAAAACACAGGGTGTTATAATATCGGTATCCTTCGAGTACCATAGACCCATGTTAATGGTTCCATTATGGTATTGAAAGATCCGTTTCATCGCTTGTAAGTGCTTTTCGGTAGGCTTAGCTTGATACCGGGCACATAAGCAGACAACATGGTTAAGGTCAGGTCTAATGGATGTAAGATACATTAAGGATCCAATCATACCACGGTAAAGTGTATCATCAACTTGTTTCCCCTGTAGATCTTCATCCATTTTCTTGTTTTCAATCATGGATGTGTCGACAGAATCAGTAGAATGCAAACCATATTTTTAACAATTTCAAAAGCATATTTAGATTGGTTTATAAATATGCCTCTAGGACTTTGAGATATTTGTAATCCTAAAAAGAATTACATTTTCCCCATCATCAACATCTTGAACCTATTGGTCATCTGATTAGCAAACTCATTACACAATGCATATAGATGAATGCAAATATAATATCGTCAACAAAAATTTGTACCAGTAAAGTCCGTTTCCGTTCCATCCAGCATCCGTGGAAGAGTGTTGGATCAACTGCACCTTTGGGAATTGTTTGAGAGATTGAAGGAACTTGAAAGCAAACATATCTGCACGTTGGTGCTTGTTTAAGACCATAAAGAGCCTTTTTTGAACTTTAACAACATGCGATGGTTTATCTTGGGGGGATTCCAACAAATCTCTTTCTAGTTGAGAACTAGACCCTCTTTGAGCTCGCCATTCAAGAAAGTCGTTTTGACGTCCATTTGGTAGATTATCATATTCTTATGAGCGGCATTTGCTACGAAGATACGAATGGCCTCAATTCTAGCAACCGGTGCAAATGATTCCTCAAAATCGATTCCTTCTTCTATCTGAATCCTTGAGCAACGAGTCTAGCCTTATTCTTTAGTACCCGCCAAATTCATCTGTCTTTGACCTTATAAATCCATTTCAGCTTGATCAAGAATACTTTATCCGGACACGGTACCAATTCCCAAACTTCAAGTCTTTCAAATTCATAAATTTCTTCTTGCATTGCATCAATCCATGACGGTTCGGTCATTGCTTGTTTGAAGTTCTTTGTAACTACTGAAGTTAGGAAGGGATCAAAATAACACCACATGGCATCAGTTTCAAGTTTCTTCCTTGTAGATACAGAGCGAGAAGGATCACCGATCACGTTTCCTATAGGATGAACCTTAGTCCATCTACCAAGGTGTTCCAATAGAGTGTGGAGTTTTCTCACATTAGATGATGATCCTTGAGAAGTTGAGTCTTCATGAGGAGATTCATTAAGTGGATTATCATGAAATGTTGGTGTTTTTGGTGATTCTTCAAACCTAGATAGAAGGAAGAGAGAATGTTCTTGTTCTTGTGATGAGGGAATACTTGTTGATGGAGCATCCTGGTCAATGGAAGTTGACACAGGAGAATCAGCTAATACTCCAGCTCTTAGAGCAGCAGCTTTTGGAACTAGAGAAACAACAATTGTTGGAGGGTTAAAGTATTCATCGAACATTGGTTGAAATAACCGATCCTAGTCATTTCTTATTGGTGGTAAGCAAGGTTGTTGAGAAACTGGGTTTGAATCTAGTCATGTACTGGATATAACACGAGTCATATAATGAAGCCCGTGTCCTAAACTGAATTGTTTAGAAGCCATAGCTATTAGCTCATCGAATGTTACATGAATTGTTTCAGTAATTATATGGGTCCTTCTATTGTAGATTCTGAACGCTTTCTTTGCAGGCACGTAACCAACGAAAATTCTAATGTCTGCTTTTACATCAAATTTACCCAGATCCTTATGGTCATTGGTAGGATAACAAAGTGAACCAAAGACAAAAAGAAAGAAAGTCCTGGTTATCTGTCTTGCATAAGCTCGTATGGAGTTTTATTGTATCGATGGCGTATCAAAGAACGGTTTTGGGTGTAACAAGCAGTATTGATAGCTTCGGCCCAGAGATATAATAGAGCTTTAGAAAATATTAGCATTGTTCGAGGGCTTCTTTAAGAGTCCAATTTCGCCTTTCGACAACACCGTTCTGCTAAGGAGTTCAAGCTATAGAAGTTTGATGCGTGATGCCAACATTTTCATACCATTCATGAAGTGTCTGATTGACAAATTCGGTTCCATTATCTGTACGAACATTTTGGACTGTGGCATTCAAACGAACTTGTAAGTTTTTAATACATTTGATGATGGCCGCAAGAGCTTCATCTTTTGTCTTCAAAAATCTAACCAAGGTAAATCTTGATTAATCGTTGACTATCACTAAGATATACCTTTTCCTGTTAATACTAGCCACACGCATCGGGCCACACAAATCCATATGCAAAAGATATAGTTTCTCTTGGTTAGTGTCTTCAGCTTTGGGTTGATGAGAGGATTTTTTGCTTTTTCCTAATGCACATGTTGAACACAAATAATCTTTCTGAAATTTAAGTCTAGAATTCCTCGTGCAAGACTGTCTGTAGCTAGCTTAGTTAAAGTACCGAAGTTGAGATGAGATAATCGACGGTGCCATAACCAGCTCCTAGTCTTTGACGCTTTGGATAGAAGACAGATCGGAGATGATTTAAGCATGTCATCAAGATAAATTGTGTACAAATTTGTGTCTCGGGACCTTAAAAGTAGATCAACACCTTCCAAATTTTGAATAAAGTAAGTGTTTTTCCGAAATGCAACTTCAAGATCCGCATAACAAAATTGACCAACAGAAAACAAATTATGTCCAAGCCCCTCAACATAGTATACCCTAGAGATAATAACATTTCCCAGTTGATAGTCACCATACCCCATAATCCTTGCAATCTGGTCGTTCCCAAATCTAACAGTACCCAGAAATTTACTGACATAGCTCATGAGCTGAGAGCGATTCCCTGTCATGTGTTTTGAACATCCGGAGTCCAGATACCAGAGTATAATCTGGACAACCTGTCATGACAAGAGAAGAAGACGATGGAATATCTATTGCATTGGATCCCCAAGTTTGATTGGGTTTCGAGTGGTTAGTCTTAGCTATTTTACTCGAACCTATGTTTTTAACATTTTTGGGTTTCCTGCAATAGACTTTTATCTCTGGTTTTTGTGTATTTCATCTGAGTGGGAAGTGGTTTGCTTAGAGCATATAGTTAGATGTAGGTAAACCTAGTTAAAGGGCACAGTTTACCAACTCGAGTGATGATGGTTATCTTCAGTATGGTTCCACTTAAAATCCTATTTCAGTGAATAAATGACCCTAGGTTTCCAAATATTTTTTTTATGTTTCTTAGCAGATTTTGTACGTTTATTCCCATTTTGCACAAGATCAAGAAGACATTTATCAAGAACACCATCAAACATAGATTTATTGCAAGTAACACAGAGAATTTCAGAACTTGTATTTGACAGTGAATGCTTAACATCAACATCACAAACAGGTTTAACAACACGATTTAAATTATTAACTTTCCTAGGTTGGGCTTCTACTTTATTCTTACTTTCCTGACTTGGGCATTTGTCAAGATTCTATCATTATTTTTTTATTGCCTAGAGGCTTAGATCTGCAATTCCTAGTAAACAACATCGACATCCCATAGAAGACAACACAGGTGTGTTAGAATCTGATATATTAGAAGACTCTACCTGTTTACTGTTGCTTAAGGATGTGAGAGGTTCAGCAAACCTAACTTTCTTGACATTGTTTATGGTGTTGACACAACCTCTTATATTAGGTTGTTCTCCGCATTAGGGCAGTATCTTGAACATATACAAGCAACTCCCTGAATTCTTTTGGTAGACTTACAAGCACAGTTCTAACTCGCCCATCTAAAGGTTGTTTTCGCCTAGCATTGTTCGACTATTTCCTGTCCCGAAGAATATTAGCTGTTCTTGAGTGTTCCCTAAAGATATCTATGCGAACATTTCCTATTTTTGCAATAAACCAAGGAAGCAAACGGTTCTAAACAGATCTTGAACATGCCCGCCCCGGTGAGCAATAGTGTTGGCAGAAGGTATGGTGAACAACATTTTCAAACAATTTATTTCCGCTTTTTTAATTTTCGTAAATCTTTTTCAATGATGTTTATCACAAGACCATTTTCATTGAATTGAGCTTTTAAATCCTCAATTTCCACAGATTCTAAGTTCAGATTGATAATTTAAAGAGTACTTTGCACCTTTAGAACAAACACGGTCTGTTGAATTGGAGTCAAACTGATCTTTTAAAAACCTGTTTACAACAAAGATTACTTATCATATAACAAAGAACTTCATTTCTCATAAAGCAATTTTGTCCACACAAGCAGAAACCTATATTCGGGAGGCAGTTTCCTATAATTTATGCTTCAATTTCCCCATTTATCAATGATTAATCGTTCTTCTTCCTTGGTATTCTCTCCTTAAAAGATTTGATAGTAGTCCTTCAACTTAACAGATGGTCTTGTCTTTATCTTGTTAGCCGAGCTTTCAAAGTCATTTATTTCAAAATATTAGCCTTAATTTCAACAACAACTTAATTAACTAGCAGAGTTCAACGTTTTGAAAAACTCTTGGATTTAATTGCATTGACACTTTGAGAAAAAATACAATCATCTAATTCAGTTTTTGTAGTTGATTTTTTATTCCACAAAGATCATTATCTGCTTGATTTAGATGGCGAATTGGAAAGCTCAAGCATCTAATAATCAAACACTTTTTTCCAACACGAATACAGCCACATTAGCATTTCCAAATTTACAGAATTACTTATATCTCAGAGACATACGAACTCATCACACACTTATCAGATACACATTCGTTGAGACATGATTTGGGGGGGGAGGGGGGGGGGGCTGAAGTCGATCATTTTCCCAAAGATTTCTTCTCAGCAATTTGCGCAAACATTTTTTATCAACTGAAAACTGTTGACAGACGCTTCTATTTGATAAAAACCTGTTCTTGTACTGTCGTTATTTTTTCCATTTAGAAATCTTTATCATAGTGGGCGAGGCGGGTGAGGGGGGAGGATGTATATTAAAGATTTTAGAAATGGAATAATTTCATTGTTAAAAACTGCTTTGTATGTTCAAACCCCCACTCACCTTCTTCAAGAGCACTAGGCGTTGTCCTCTTCTTTACCACTGAGTCAAACTGGGTGACGTGGAATTTAAGCTTTTTAAGGCTTGCATTCACCAAACTCATCTTAGGTAGTTCATTGGGAACATCCACTATGATAGGTGGTGTGTAAGACGGTTCAATGGTAGGATTGAGCGTATGAAACCAAAACGCTTGTTCAGCCGAAATAATCCAGCTGTTTGGTGAGCGTGCGCGCGCGCGCGATGTTTTCCCAGATGACTCGAATCATTGTACTATTTAATTTTTTCATAAATCGGATATGATTATGAAGCGACAAATTTTCTTTGGCAATAAATTGAGATCCTTGCATTTTCAACATTTTGCGAGCGCGTCTCTCTACACCTCAAATCAATGATCTCCTTCTTTTTCTATCATGCATACACAAGGTAACCAAGCTATCCCGATGAGGTGGGGGGAGGATGGGGGGGGGGTGGGGGGGGGGGGGGGGGGGGGGTTAGACATAAACAGTCATCATCCACAAAACGTGAGAGTGGTGAGGGGATGAGTCGAGAGTCACGGGTTCAGCCAGCTGATTTTTGGAAGAGAGCGGATTGGGTAAAGTATATAGATTAGGCGAAGTGGGTAGGGAGTCTTATGGGAGGGCGCGGTGTGTGGTTGTGAGAGCACAGACACACGTGTTGATATATATGTGAGCGCGTAAATTAGAGAGTTATCTTTAATTTTGGTAAGCAAATTAGGAAAGGTTTATTAGAGATGAGCGAGAGAATTTCTTGGATTTTTATATTGTTAGATTTATTTTTAATTTGGTTTATGTTTTGTTTACTTAAAAGTTTTGATAAAGGATTTCATTTTCTTTGATTTGTTTAGAAAGATTTTTGCTCAAGTGTGTAAAATTGTTCTTTATGTTAAAGTTCTCTCTAATCATATCATCCATTTGAGAATCAATCACTTTTTCACGACTACTTAAATCAATATTAAGACTTGTTCAAAAAGTTTTGACCCTTTCCTTATATCTCTCAAGCTCAGTGGTTTTTGATTCATTATTCTGTTCTCTATTAGCCTTTTTCCCAATTAAAGTTACATGATTAATCATTTTTCAAACATTTGTTCAATCACAATTAAAATCATGAGTCTTTTGTCCTGTAAATTAGTATCTTAAACAGTTGCTTGTTGTGTTTCTTTCAGATATTAAGAATATGGAATGATATTGCTATCACTAGATATCTCATTATCTGTAAAATCCATAACTGGTGATTGTTCAAAATCCTGCAATGCATGCCAATCCCAAAAACCAAACCACAGTGAAAATACTTTGATTATCCATATCATACATAATAGGTTTCAGAATTAGGTACCTCTAAGATAACGTCATAACCATAGTTGGAAATGTTGGCCATAAGAACCGCTTGTGCAGTCGAGAGATCATCACAGTCAGAATCATAAGTATCGAGATCCTCATTCTGGAAAGCAGCATTGTGAGTAATGACTAGTCTGAACTATACTAGTTGGAATTCCTGGGAGCTCAAGAAATGCGAGTTGCTCCTCATCCAATATTTGTCCAGCTTCCTGAGCTTCTGCTAACATTGCTTTCTCCTTATACCATGCTGCATTCATTGGTCGCTTAGGCTAAGTGCATTACCTAGCCATATGTCCTTCACCATGGCAGTTGTAACATTTAACAACTCTTGCCTGTCCACTTGTAGTATTTCCCCTTAAAGTAGTAGCATTGCTCTTATATGTAGTACCAGAATAATTTTGCCCTTGTCTCCTCTGAACTTGTTGCATGGTAACCCTGCCATCTTGAATAGTGGCTTGGTTTCTTAGATTAGAGGAAGTTCTGAGTTGATTATTGGTAGTAGGGAACCTTGAAGAAGCTACAGCCGTTAGAAAAGCCATTGCTTTATTGAGACAAGCAATCAGATCATCTCCAGGAGAAAACACAGGAACAACAAAACCTGAGTCTACAAATGGTGACTCAGTCATAAGTTTGTGTAGGATCTTGAGTGATTGATAAGCTCTTGTTGGAATGACTGTGGAACAGTTGAGGGTTTGATTGATTAATTTGAGACTGAAATGCATGTGATGGTGGAATGGATGAATGATTAAATTGAGTTTGTAATGGATAATGAGATGAGTATTGTTGATTGGGTTGAATTGATCCATATTGTGATAGTGAAAACTGTTGTTGATGTTGAGGATTGTTTGTTAGGAATATGAAATTCCTAGGAAAATGTTCTCCGGGATGAGCCGGGCTGGCAGTGCAGGGTGGAAGGGGTGGGGGAGGTGGCCTTTAGCTCGTTTAAGTATCTGTTGGTGGGGAAGACCGTAACCGGGAGTTTTTGTTACACCCCATGGACAATCCATGCAAGCCCAAGCCCACGTGCCATTTGTAAGTATAAATACACCTCTTTATGCCTTGGAGAGGTAGTTAGTTGGTTGTATTTTCACATAATTTATGTCATTTCATGTTCTGGTCTATCTCTCTCTAAAATACTTCCTTCCTTCCCACTTTCTCTCTCTAGTTCTTGTTGTTAAAAGATATCTAATATACGTCAATTGGTATCAAGAGGCATGGAGTGGTGTGTTTAGTCTTTGTGTTTATTTTTTTTTTGGTTCATTTGTTTACTCGTAAAAATCGTCCTTTATTTCTTATATTTTCTTTGGTTTCAAAGCTATTGTGTACACTAAAGGATTATTTACCTTGGTAAATCTGATCTAGTATCTTTATGATATAGGTGTACAAGCTTAGAATCAAGAAAAACATCATTTTTGTTATTTTTTGTGTTCGAAAACCTTATAAAGAGCAAAATCTTGATTTTAAATTTTTCGGCCTAAAAACCTTAAAGTTCTCATTTTTCTTGTTCCTATAGGTTTAGTAACACTAGTTGTACAAGTATTTTTGCAAAACAGCCATCAAAAGGGTGTCTTTTTGTGTTTATAAATTTTTGGGTTTCGAAATAGAGGAAGTCGAACAACTAAAGTCGAACAACTGAGTCGAACAACTCAAGTCGAACAACTAAAGTCGAACAACTGAGTCGAACAACTAAAATCGAACAACTGAGTCGAACAACTCAAGTCGAACAACTCACTTTAGTGGAAACTGAACAACTCACTTTAGTTGATACCGAACAACTCACTTCAGTGGAAACGAACAACTCACTTCATTGGAAACCGAACAACTCACTTTAGGTGGATACTGAACAACTCACTTCACTTTGAGAACCGAACTAGTCAATTTCCTTTGAGAGCCGAACTAGTTAATTTTCAGTGTGAACCGAACTAGTCAAGTTTAAACGAAACCGAACAACTCAAATTTCTAAATTATACGGTTTATCTCTTTGACTTATAAAATCCCGTAAAACATTAACTTGTTTTCCCGGTTTTGTCAAGAATTGTAAAATCCCGTGTAGTTTCAAGAATTCAAATACTTAAAAGACACCTTAATCAAACACAATTTCTTTCTACCACCGTTCGATCCGATAATAATCTTTTAACATACAAATTTCTCAATGACGACTCTTGCGGACAAAGCAATTCTTTCGGGTGCTGACAATCGTCCACCCATGTTGGAAAAAGATATGTATGATTCTTGAAAAAGCAGAATGGAGCTATATATGATGAATAGACAACATGGAAGAATGATTCTTGAATCCATTGAAAATGGTCCACTCATTTGGCCTTCAATTGAAGAAAATAGAGTGACAAGACCAAAGAAATATTATGAGTTATCTGCTACGGAAGCAATTCAAGCTGATTGTGATATCAAAGCCACAAATATCATTCTCCAAGGACTACCACCTGAGGTCTATGCATTGGTTAGCAATCATAAAGTCGCCAAGGAACTTTGGGCAAGAATTCAACTTCTCATGCAAGGAACTTCATTGATGAAAAAAGAAATAAAGTGTAAGCTTTATGATGAATTCAATAAGTTTGCTTATAAGAAGAGGGAAACACTACGTGAGTTCTACTTGAGATTTTCATTGCTACTTAATGATATGAGCATCTACAATATGAAACTAGAACAATTACAAGTGAACACTAAGTTTTTGAACACTCTTCTTCCTGAGTGGAACAAATTTGTGACAGATGTCAAACTGGTTCGGGATTTGCATACAACTAACATTGATCAGCTTCATGCTTACTTGGGACAACATGAATTTCATGCAAATGAGGTCCGCTTAATGCATTAACGGAACTCAGATCCGCTTGCTTTGTTTGCAACCCATCAGATGACCCAGTCTCCTTATCAAACTCATCAAAACTCTTACCAAAACACTCAATTTCAACCATAAGTTTCACCATATCAGTCTCCACAATATGGATCACCTTATCAGTCTCAACAATACTCAACTCATTAATCATCAACACCTCTTTCAATCACTTTACCATCCAATGATTATCAATCAAAAGTTTACCACAACGTTTATTCTCCATCATCCATCCCTCAATTGTGTTAGGAATTTTGTAATAGAAAGTTACTACTAGTAGGTATGTAGTTCCTACTGGTAGAGTAAACAGTTCCTGCTGGTAGTGTAGTTCCTACTGGTAAGGATAGTAGTATAGTTAGTACTATTCCGGCTGGTAATACAATATTAGTCCTGGTAGTATTATGCTTACTCCGGGTTGTTAGTGAAGTTAGTTAGTAATAGGGATATGTATGAGATATCCTAGGACGTGATAACCCTTATCACTTTAGCTTTTAGTTAGGGTTTCATAGGTATTTAAGCAACTTACGACTTGGATGAATGTAACTGATTGAATTCATTAGAAACACGTTTATTATCAATAGAAAAGATCCATAGAGGATCATTGGTTTTAGTAATTCTTTAACTCTGTTGTTTATATTCCGCGTAAACAATAGTTTCATTTGTTAGAGTCTCTCTTAGAGTTGCTTGTGATTACATAAGTGCTCTACAACCTCAACAGGCGTAAAGATCTATCTAGGGCTGGACCTACAAGTGGTATCAGAGCCAGGTTAGAGCCTCTGTTAAAGATACTTTACTACTCTTTCTCATAAGAACATCAAAATGTCTTCACAAAATCCATCACAAACATACCCTATGCCATCACCATCTACATTCACTTTCCTATCAACAACTGAACCTGTGTTCTCAGCATCAACTTCTGAACCAGTCTTTGAGTCTCCAAATCACACTCAATTCGATAATTCTTCGTTCTTTGGACGTACCATTAATTGCGATGGTAGTAAAAATACATGAGTTTTTGACTATACTATACATTCCCATTTGCAGATGTGCCAATTTCTTTCCTTCCAACCGTACAAAAATAGACGCAAGAACTCTGGAAACACAAATTAACACTTGAAGCAACTAGCACCTGAAAATAAACTTAATCTACCCAGGGTGAAGCTAAGGCATAAAAGTGGTAACGAAACAAATAATTTTTAGCTCCTAAAAGACTGGTCTCTACGGTTGTTTTCATGGTATCTTACTCTTAAAGTGAGAGTAAACAAAGGGTTTATACGAGGGTTAACTAACCGGTGTAGTTATTTAATAAGTAACATGTAAAGGCGATTTGGGTGTAACTCTAAGATTTACCAATTTAAACAAGTTACTCCATCTAAATCTATAGTACTTATCACTGCGGTCTCGAATAGATATACCAAGCCAAGTTCTAAAGTCTACAACATCACCGGCACACTCATATTTTGTGGAATTTGGGTAAACATTTGGAAACAGATAAGGTTAAATTCTCATAATATCTAATAAGGGTTATTGTGTGCGGGTTATGTAACAAGTAATTTCACAAAAGTATGCTTTGAAATTTTTTTAAATTTGAGCATAATTTATTTAAGCATTTTAGTGTGAAAAATTAGGACAAGTATACATTTTAATTTCACCCCCCTACTTGAAGTATACAACGTCCTTGTTGTATAGATAAAACATTAAATACATGAATTAAAAAAAATTAGAATGAGAAACTCCCCTGATATTTTCTCGGTAGATTCTCCATGTTGAGTTTAATTAAGCAAGAATGTGTGTTGAACAGCCGCCTTGAAGTTTCAAGACTCCAACACTTCAAAATCTCAAGATTTATAAATTCTCCACCAATATTCGTCGATATTTCTTTCAAGAGGTCTTGTATAAAATATAGTAAAAAACGTGTATTCCTATCTTGGTACCTACGGTTAATTTAAACTAAACTAAACAAACTAAATACGGGTTAGTCTGGTGGATATGCCGTATTAAGTGCATGAATATGCCGTATTGCCAAAACTGACAATAACGTTTTTAAAGTGCATAAAAAGTAAAGACTGATAACGTCCAGACAATCAATACGTCGTATGGTATGGAGCGGATACACCGTATTAATGTATGGGAAGACAAACTCGATAAAATTAAATAACAATCCGGGTTGTCTCCCGGGAAGCACTTTTGTTTACAGCGAAATCTTTAAGTTAGACTTTTCTTCAGCTTCTCTTTATCATTCCATCTCATGCACATTAATGTGCCCGCGTGTGAGCCATTCTTCCGTTTTCTCATCTCGGATGTAATCGGGTCCTAAATTCAATACTCCTTTATAGAACCCTTTTAATTTTTGGTATGCATGCGAGATTCCATTCATCTTATCTTTCTCACTTACCTTCAGTAATGGTGGGATTTTGTTGTATTGCTCATTAGTGTGGCATTTAAACCTCGGATGTGATCGTACCATTTGGTAACTTACTTCATCATTACCATCGTAAATGGTGATCATTTCTTCAGACCGTCTTGCTTTAATTCCAACTTCTCTTAAGAACGCTTTGCCAATAATAAAATTGCTCATTCCTTCATTACAATAAGCATCCATATTTTCTAAAACTGCAAAATTCGTCACAACAGAAAAGGTTCCAACAAAAATAGGCACATTCATTAAAGCTCCTACAACATTATTCCCTTTGTACACCATCTTATCTTTCATTATAGAATTATGAAACTTTTTGGACATCACATTGACATACAATAATGGGAAGAAGTTAGCGTGTGTAAATTCAAATCCTATCATGCATGAAAACTTTAAGTTGTGAGCACAATCTATATGGATCTTCTTATCATAGTCGCAATAACTAGGGTAATCATCAATTCCAATATCAAGTTCATCATCCCTAGTTCTAAATTCCTTAATTACCTCACCTTCCTCAATGGTGGGCATTAAATCATCTCCTTGATTTCTCCTAAGCTCAAATGGTTCATTTAGATCATTTAATTCAATGTAATCCTCAAAGAAAGGGTCTAATGATCTATTTAACACCAAAGTCTCTCCCATTAGCCTAGCTTCTAAATCAAGTTCCATTCTTTCTCTCAAACTTAGCATGTAGACCCTCTTAATTAAACTACTAGCAGGTTTAACACTTGTGAAAACAATCTTTTCTTCCCCGACCCTTAAAGTAATCTTTCTTTTGTAAACATCAATTTTAGCACAGGCGGTAGACAAAAATGGTCTTTCGAGGATCAATGGCACTTTGATATCCTCAGGCATATCTAGAATTATAAAGTCTATGGGGAAAGTAAATTTACTAATTCCTCCTAGTACATTTTTAGCAATTCCTTTTGGATATTTCACAGTCTTGTCTGCTAACTCAACTATCAACTTAGTGTGAGCTAATTCACCTAATCCTAAGTTAAGGTAGGTCGAGAGAGGCATAACACTAACGCTAGCTCCTAAGTCAACAAGGGCATTATCAAAGCAAACATTATTAATAAAGCAAGGTAAAGTGAAACTCCTTGGGTCTTTCTCCTTTCTGGGTATGGATTGTGAAGCTTCAGAGTAGGATTTTAAGAATTATGGTCCATATGACCCCTTCTTTTCTTCACAGTAGTAACCATTCAAATGACTTGGAAATGGAATTGTCGTTTGTCTTGTCTTATACATTAGTGTACAGTTCTGTTCGGTGGATATGGCGTATTGGGAGGATCCAATACGGCGTATCGGGCATGAATCAGCTTCAATAGTAGTTGAAATCGACTTAACTTAATCTCTCAGGTTTGCTTCAGTAGAGATAGGTAGACTTCCAAATCATCTTTCCTGTAGTACCTTGCTTATTTGCCCGATTTGGATTTCCAAAGTTTTAATAGATGCTCCTTGGTTTTGAATGGCAGCATCCGTCAAAGCTAGGATTTCTTTAATCAAATTGGAGTTTTATTCGTGTCTCTTTACTGATTCACTCATAAACTTGCTCAGGGTATCTTCCATAGATTGCTTTCGTTCTTGGTACGAAGGATTTACATTGTTCCATTGATATATTCCCGAAGCTGCTGCTCTATATCCCCCTCCTTGAAAAGGTCTACCAAATTACGTGTAGTAAGCATCTTCGAGGGTTTTCCCTTCTTATTTGAGTGGGAAATCTTTGGTGTAGTAGGGTCCTTTGCATTGTTCGCATCCAACTTGAGCAGCATAGACTTTTTCATTTACTTTCTTGATCTCTCTTCCAAGATTGTTCATTTGCTTGTAATAAGCTACCAACCGTTCAAAATTTGTAGTACATCTTGACCTAGATGTTCCATTGTGCCATTTTTGAGAGTATTCAGCCATTTCTTAGATGGCTAGTTTTGCATTAGCAGCAGTCTTTGATGGTATCACACCTCTTGAATCAAGAATCTGTCGAGTAGGAATTTCTAATCCATTATAGAACAAGATTACCTCCTGCATCTCTGTTAAATTGTATTGAGGACACTTCATCAAGAGTTCTTTAAATCGCTCCCATGCTTGGTAAAGGTTTTCATCTGGTTCTTGCTGAAAGTTGTTGATTTCCTCCATCTTCTTTGTAATTCGACCAGGTGGGCAATATTTGTTCAAAAATTTTGTTTTAAGACCATCCTAAGTTGTAATTGAACCAGTTGGTTCATTTTTTAGCCAACGGCTTATGGCTCTAGTTAAGGACATAGAGAATGCTCTAAGCCTCACTTGGTCTATAGTAATATTTAGAATGTGGAATAGATCGACGATCTTGAGAACTTTTTCAATGTGTTCATTCGTATCTTCATGATTCGAACCACTGAAGGTGTTAGTACGTAGTTCCTTGAGAAATTAACCCTTCAGTTCAAAGTTATCCTTGTCTTCAATTTTAGGCCTAGCAACCCCCGATCCATAGTCAGCTCGAGTCTTGCTCATGTACTGTTCCATACTTTTCGCCATTATTTCTGCAACTTTTTCCTCCGAGTATTCTTGGTCAGAAAGTAAATTGAAATCAGGCGATCTTAATTCGTCAAGACTTAGTGTCTTGAAGTGTCTCCTAGATGATCAAAATTCTCGTTCAGGTTCTTTGTAAGGTGTGAATAGTTCGCTAGTAGAACTCCTTGTCATGCACTACCTCTAACAAGGGATAAACAATCAGTAGGATAGGCTCTTTAGGATAGAAAAATTTTTAGCACGGAAATCAAATATGAAAACTAAGGTTCTATTTCTGTTACAGATGATCAATACGCCATATTTGATAGAAGTGAATACGTCATGTTAATGAGTTGAATGAATACGTCATATTGGACAGAAAGTTGGATACGCCATATCCAATGGAAGTGGATACGCCGTATTGAGTTATCGACCAGAACAGTGTATTAGCAAAACAATTAAATTAAACACACAAATATACAAGCAAACAATTAAACTAACAAATATACAAAATATACAGAATATACAAGAATATACACTAATCTTACTAACACTACTCCTAAGGGTTAGATCTAATGTTAAAAACCAAAACATAAAATAAAAATCAAGATTAATTTTCACTCCCTGGCAGCGGCGCTAAAAACTTGATGTGCCGTTGTGTGGTGTATACTTTTATGATTCAAGTTGTAAATTTATATTTTGCCGACTTAACCAAAAGAACGGGCAGTGTACCTGGTCGATGGTAGATTAGTGGTAAGTAGGGTGTCAAACACTTGAAGCGAGGTTAAATCTCTTAATTTATTTATATCTTGGTTATCTAATCTAAGTCAAACCTATGCTAATCCTATGTTAGTTTTACTCCTAATTCTAACAGGTAAAAAGGGGTTTTCAGCCTGAGTGACTGGCACGAGTTTGGTTGGTAACTATAATCAATTCAAGACGCTTTAACCCACGTGAGCAAATTAGCAGAAGATAAAAGAGCGGTCGGGCCTTATGATAGAAAACTGTATTAGCCATCATTAATTCAATTAGAAGTTGGTTTGTTTATTTAGTGCAATGATTACTTATCTCGAAGAGGCATATCATTCTTAGACTTAGGCGGGACTTCATCCTAAGACCTAGACACATTAATTCTGTCACAATTAAAGCATCCGCATAAAGCATCCTTATTTGCTGATTATAATCTATCTTATGGATTAAAGCAATGGTGATCTTGTTAAACCCTAGCTCATAAAGACTTTACCCACTTACTGCTTAATGGAAATTTATTTTGTTGAATTATCTAGATTCACCTACTAGTTAACATGTTCAATAAACCAAAGGCAATTTCCGTTAACTAGTTAAGCCAGAAGCGTATCCTTAGCACGATTTTAGAAGGACAATATTTGTGATCCTATGATTCTAGATGTATAAATTACTATATGGAGAGCTATCCCGACATCTAGATTACTTGGTCCATATCACTAGATCAAATTGAATGATAGGTCGCATACAAAAGAATGTAAACAAGTATATTGATAAACATAAACAAGCATACAACGATAAATTAAGCAATCGAGATATAAACAAAACCAAACATTCAGATCTTCATAATAATGACTAATACCCGAAAGGTATTAGCCTTCAAACATCATAAGGTATTGGATACGGCGTATTGGAGTTTCTTGGAGTAGGGTTCACGTTTAATATCTTCCAGAATATTTTATTCCCATATAGCTTGAATACGACGTATTGACTTTCCTATACGGCGTATTGGACTTGTTTCCTTTGTGGTCTTTGGTGAGTGCAGGCACAGATACGCCGTATCTTCCTTGATGGATACGGTGTATTGGTTTATAGAATAGTAATCTTCAAAATATCTTCGTTTAAGCTCCAAAATGC
>BQNB010045737.1:0-44112 GCA_026074375.1 Tanacetum coccineum | reverse complement strand
TTTCACAATCATTTTGATGTTTTCAAAACACATGAGAAACAGATCTTTTTGATCCACAGACATTCGAGTATTAATCATTATAAGCATTTAGTAGTTAACCAAAACAAATTCACTTATCCATAAATCTCATTTTTACTGATTTTGACTTATTGATTTTACCGAATTTTGACTTATTGACTTTACCGAGTTTGACTTTTTGACTTTGACTGAGTTTGCCAATAGAGATTAAAGTTAACTCCATTTGAATTATGAAAAACCAAACTCGATAAACTCTAATTACATTCGAGTTTCAATTTCTGCATCGAATTTATGGTTTAGGACCATTTCTAAGCTATTTTCACTTATTTCCATATAATCATTGATTATTATAGTCTTAGATCTTAATCATTTATCACAAACTCGATAAATCATAAACTCGGTAATCTTTAAACCTTTCCGAGTTTAAACTCGATAATTCAAAACATCGTAGATCTAGATGAAAACTCATATTAACTTACGTTTGATGAAGAAAAGTGATTGTAGTTGTTGTAATGAACTCGAAAAACATTCTTTGATATTCTTCTCAAACTCGATTATTTGACTCGGTAAAAATAAAATGTAAAAAGAAAAATTTTCTTCCTTTTATAGTGACCGAATATCAATTTTGAGAAATAACATTTTCAGTCCTTGTAGTTTTCTCTTTCGATTTAACTCATTTATTTTCTGAATTTTGTTTTCAAATTTTCAAAAAAAAACTCCCCCTCGAAAATATATCATTTTTCAAAAAAATGTTAGTTTATTTGAGAGATCATTGTTCTTATTTTAATTCTGAAATGATGTATATGAATGAAAATTTTCAAGTACTCCCCCTCAGATTATGATCTCGTATTTTCAATCGAAATCTTGGTTTTTTTTAAAATTTGGAATCATGAATCTGATCATGTGATCTTTAAATTATGTTTTTGAGTTTTTATTTTTGTATTTGATTTTTGATTTTGAAAAATATGACAAATCTTTTTTGTAATTTTGAATTTTTCAATTTTTTCTTTTGTTTTTGAAAAATTTATTTACATGTTTTTGATGTATGATCTTTTCAAGAAGATGACTTTGTCAGGCTTTCCAACTGAGTTGGAGTCATACATCTCATACCAATGCGATGAACCAAATACTCAAAGCGTTCTTTAGGAAGAGCTTTAGTAAATAGATCCGCAAGTTGGTATTCTGTTCCGACAAAGTAAAGTTCCACAATACCCTTCTCAACATGTTCCTTAATAAAATGATACCGGATGTCTATGTGCTTTGTCTTTGAATGCTAGATCAGATTGCATGAGATAACAATGGCACTCTTGGAATCACAATACATTAGAATCCGGTTGTATTTGTATCCATAGTCTAGCAGTTGTGTACGCATCCAAATGACTTGTGCACAACATGCAGACAAGGAAACATATTCAGCCTCAGCAGTAGACATCGCAGTACAATCTTGTTTCTTTGAACTCCAGCTCACGAGCTTTTCACCTAGAAATTGCAATCCTCCTGATGTGCTTTTACAGTCATCTTTACATCCTGCATGGTCCGCATCTGAATATGCAATTAGTTCAAATCCGGAATCCTTTGGATACCATAGGCCCATGTTATAGGACTGTCTTAGGTACCGAAAGATCCATTTAACCTCTTTGAGGTGTTTGACCGTAGGACATGCTTGATAACGAGCACATACAAAAGTAGCATAAGCAATGTCTGGATGACTGGCTGTTAGGTACATTAGCCCTCCTATCATACGACGATAAGTCATTTGATTAGTAGGAGTGCCTTGTAAATCAGCATCCAGTCTCTCAGTTGCCATAGGTGTGCTCATTGAGACACACTCATCCAGACCATGTTTCTTTAACAACTCAATCGCATATTGTGACTGACTTATGAATATGCCACGGGGAGATTGATGAACTTGAAGTCCAAGAAAGAACTTTAGTTCACCCATCATCGACATTTCAAAATTATTTTTCATTAGATTTGCAAAACGTTTTGAAAAATCTGGATTTGTTGATCCAAAAATAATGTCGTCAACATATACTTGAACAAGTAATATGTCTTCCCCGTGACGTCGTGTGAACAAAGTTGGGTCAACAATACCTTTAGTGAACCCATGTTGAATTAGGAAAGAAGACAATTTGTCATACCATGCACGAGGTGCTTGCTTAAGACCGTATAGAGCTTTTTTCAACCTGTAGACGTGATCTGGAAATTCTGGATCAATAAACCCTTCAGGTTGGCTGACATAAACCTCCTCTTTCAATGGACCATTAAGAAAAGCCGTTTTGACGTCCATTTGAAAGATGGTGATATTCTTATGAGCAGCATAAGCAATAAACATTCGAACAGCCTCAAGACGAGCAACAGGAGCAAATGACTCTTCAAAATCAATGCCTTCTTCCTGCCTGTATCCTTTTGCCACAAGACGAGTTTTGTTTCGAACCACAATATTTTCAGCATCACACTTATTCTTCCAGAGCCATTTGAGAGCAATAATATTCTTTCCTTCTGGTCGTGGAACGAGTTCCCAAACTTGTAGTCTCTCAAATTGATTCAACTCATCTTGCATGGACTCAATCCAACTGTGATCGGCCATAGCTTCTTTAATATTCTTTGGTTCGATAGTGCTGACGGTTAATGCATACATGCATACCTCAGAATCTGTTTGAAGCTTTTGACGAGTCATTACAGGTTTGGATGGGTCACCAATAACTTGATCTAGAGGATGATCTTTTGTCCAAATGTGAGTTGAGGGTTGTACTTGGTGGAAATTCTGCACATTTGATGGTTCTAGAGCTATTTCAGTTGTCGAGACTCAATTTTCCTCATGATTCAGAGAATCAATATTGGTAAAATGTGTATGCACCATCTAATCAGAGACTCTTCTTGATTGAATTAATCAGACTCTTATAAAGAGATTGGAGAAGTTTGTTCATCAAATGTTGTGACAACAGGAGGAGCCTCATGTGTGTCAACAATTATTGAAGATGTAGAAGGTGAATCTTCTTGATCATGAGTCGGTTGTGCAGCGGAATTGATGGTATCAGAAGATTTCTGCTCAAAATAATCTTCAAACATTGGACCGAACAAATTATCCAAATCCTCTTTTGAAGGAGTATTCATTAAGTCATCTGATGAATTTGGATTATTAAATCGTTGAATATCGGGTTCTAAACAATCGAGTTCAGAAGCCATTCCTGTTAGCTCATCAAACTTGACATGAATAGTCTCCATAATCCTTTTGGTGTGACGGTTATAGATTCGAAAACCTCTTGATGTTTCCGAATAACCAATAAAAACTCCAATGTCTACTTTAGGTTTCATTTTCCCAAGATCATCACGATCATTTATCGGATAACACAATGAGCCAAACATATGAAAATATTCCACATTTGGCTTTCGTCCGCGTAACAGCTCATAAGGTGTTTTATTGTGTCGTGTGTTGATTATTGACCGGTTTTGAGTAAAACATGTTGTAGCAACTGCTTCAGCCCAAATAAATTCAGGTAACCTTGAAAAAATAAGCATTGTGCGAGCAGCCTCAACTAGAGTACGATTACGTCGTTCTACTACTCCATTTTGCTGAGGTGTGCGAGCAATTGAAAATTGTTGCATAATGCCTAGCTTTTCATAATGAGCTTTGAGAGTTGCATTCTTGAATTCAGTGTCATTATCAGTCCGAATCTTGCAAACTTTGGTTTTGTAATTCAATTGAGCTTGAGCAATGAACTTCTTGATGATCTCTGGAGTTTCATCTTTTGAACGAAGAAAATAAACCCACGTGAATCTAGAAAAATCATCCACTATCACAAGAATATACTTCTTTCCATTGACCAAAGCTACTCTCATTGGTCCGCACAAATCCATATGAAGTAATTCCAATTTGGAGTAATCACTTGGAATCAATTTAGGTGGATGAGAAGCTTTCTTGCTTTTTCCTCGTTCACAAGCAGAACAAAGATGGTCTTTTCCATATTTGAACTTTGGTAAACCTTCAACCAAGTCAAGTTTGGTAAGATCGTTTATGGTGCCAAAATTAAGATGTGACAGTCGTCGATGCCATAACCATGACTTTGTTGAAGTTGCTTTGGACATTAGACAAATGGGTGAAGAAGCAGCCATGTCTGATATGGAGATGGTATATAAATTCGAATTGCGTCCGCCTGTGAGCAAATCATCTCCTTCCAGATTTTGAACATAACATGTTTTAGAACGAAAAGCCACTTCCAAATCTCCATCACAAAATTGTCCAACACTAAAGAGATTGTGTCCAAGACCTTCAACATAATATACATGACAAATAGTGATATTGCCATGTATATAATCACCATTGACCTATAATCGCTTCTAAGTGTCATTTCCAAATTCGAACTGTTCCATGAACTTTTTAACGATGTTTCTAATAGTGATGATGATCACACGTCATATGATTTGAACTAACCACTTGTCAACTACCCATTGAACGATATGGAATACCTACAACACAAGAAGAGCCAACAACATGGACACTGGGCAATTTGACTATCCATCTATTAACTGAACCTGGTGGTTTCGTATTTCGAAGGATTAGTGATAAGCATGAGCTTTGTGTTAAAAACAGGGGTGTTCCACATAACATTTTGTAGTGTTCAACCATTTTTGCAATAGTCTACTTGTCCTAATCTTGCTTTAATCATGAATGCTGAGATGGTTTATTACGCATGTTTCTTTTCTTTTTCTTAAATCACTAGAAACCCTTAATCTCCTAGCTTTGGATGCACTTGCTTCATCAATTTTATATTTGGAAGCTACAGGGAGTTGTATTCTAAAGTCTTTAGATTGTGTCGCTTTCTCAGAAAACCTAGTATTAGGAGCTACAAAAGTAGTTTCAGAAGATTTTGGTATCCTAGAATTATCAGAGAAGGTTTTAACGATCATTCGAACGCGCATTCAAATTATTGCTTAGCAACACATTTATCATGACAAGGAATAAGACACTTTGCATACAAGAAAACACATACAAAGTTTTCGCTTTAGAAGCATTTGGCCATAGAAAACTCAATTACATTCTCCTTGTTTACCACAACATTAGCAAATGTATTATCTGTTTGCTTATTTTTCCTAACATAAACTGCTTCTTTCTTTGCTTCATTCTTAGAGACATCTAAGACACTGGTCTTGACATGTGAATCTCTACTCTTTGGTCTTTTAACATTGGGTTGTAGCATTCCATTTTCCTGTAGTAGAAGATAACACATTCTTAGACTTGTTTGTTTGTGATTCTTGTTGTGTGACAACTCTGTACATTCCAGGGCTAATGACATTTGTGTTTTGATGTGTCCCTGTTTGTTTGGTATGTGAAGTCTGTAAAGTGACTGGTTTTGACTCAACATGGTTTTCTTTTGTTTTTAAAACAACCGTTTGCTTTTGAAAAGCATTTTTATTTAAAGTTGTGACACAAAGAAAAGATTGAGAACCATGTGTCTTGTCAAACTTAGTATTCACAGACTTCCCATTTTCACCATTTTTCATTCTAGCTTAACTCAGTATAATGGTAATATAATAAGAAGACGATTTCTCAACCGAATTAGCACCATATGCATAAGTTTTCTCAGAGACATGAGTAATTAACTCATCCATTTCCTTTTGAGGTTTTGAGACGTGTCTTTTTTATTAATCGAAAAGCTTTGTTATATTCCTTTTGCATTATCTGTTCTTTTATCAAAGGCATTGTACTTAATCAAAGACTAGTTCTCATCCTTAAGTTTTTTATTTTAGAAATCAAGAGACATCAAGTGGTTTTGTGTTTTTATTATTCGAAGAATCCCATTTTGTTTTTCTTTTCATGTTGCAATTTTAAACTCAAAATCAACACTTTGTTTTTCACATTCTTTGAACATTTTCTCAAGAATTTTCTATTCTTGTTTTTCAAACACCATCTTGAAATCTCTTATGATTTCTTTTTGACTTAGTTCAAGTTCATCATGTAAGGTCTTATCAACAAATTTATGGGTTTAACAACACACATTGCTCAATATATGTTTTGAGTGCATGCTTCTAAAAGTTGATCTTTCAACAAATCATTTTTGCCTTTTCAATCTCATCAAGATAGACAATCATTTTTGCTCATACGCATCTTTCATTTCTTTTATTCATCTTGAAATAGATTCTTGAAAGCATTACAAAGTGATATAGTAATTCATTTAAGAAGTGGTTTAACCTGATCTTGGACAAAAAGCATTAAGAGTTATCTTTCCTATGATGGTATAAAAAAAACTTGCCCTTTACTGTTATGTTTATCAACAGAATCAAAATTTTTCTAAACCAACATTGTATATTTAATAACCCTATTGATCAAAGGTATCTCACTTGCATTGTTTTTGTTTTCCAGAATCTTAACAAGGGGAGTATAAGAAGATGAAGAACATGTTTGTTCAACAAATGATTCTTTTTGAGGAACAAAGTCATTTTATAGCGCATTCAATTATTTGTAATCAATTGTCCAACAATTTTGTTTGTTCGCAACATAAATTGGGTCATTCATTTTTGCATGCATTTTTTGTTGACTTTGAAGCCTCCCTCTAGAGTTTTCCTCAGATTCTTCTAACGTCAAAGGAATTTAGTGATTATTACCCGTCCTTGATGCAACATATAACTTTGGACATTCTGAAATTGCTTGTTGAGTGTTATAAGGCTTCGGGATTCACCCCTAACCATGTTTTAATTGTTGATCATAAACAGACAATGGTTTTGGACCAAGCATAAACATTGCTTGTAAAGAATTACCAATTTTTAAAAACATATCAACATTCTTTTTTAGTTTTTCCTCAAGATCAAGAATAGTATCATGATACTTATCCTTGTTTTCACTCATTTTTCTTTTTAAAATTAAATGTGATTGTTGTAATTCATTATTTTTCTGTTTGAAATGTTTGACCTCTTGACTCAACTTATTTCGGTGTTTTCGAGATCTCGAAATAATTATCTCGATCATGTTCAATTGGAATCAGATTGTTTTTGAACACGTTTTGCCTTTCATCAGCTTCACTGAAATTCTGTTAGATAATGTTATCCTTGGTTATGTTTTTCAAATAACACAGATTCCTTTCATTTTCATTCTCAATTTGATTGTTGTCATCGGTCTATTTTTGTGGTTGGACCTTTTGAGCAACATCGTTGTTGTTTTGTTGCTTTCAATTATGCATTCCTAGCAAGTGTTTCTAATGCACACAAATCATGAACATGTGTATCTTTTTCAACACCGCCACTATTAATATTTCCTTTGACAGAATCAAATTGAATATCACTATTAATTTGATCATCATCAATGGTACTGTTAATAATTTTAGTATGAGTGGGATACATTTGTTCAGCATTCTTATTGATGGATGAAGATTGTACCTCACTTACGAATGCAGACTCATAGCTTGGCTCGTCATCAGAATTTTGATCAGCTGGTTGAATTCTGGCCATTAAACATATATTTGCACCAAGTTCTTCAATTTCTTCCATCCTTGAAGCATCAGCAAAGAGAAAGTCATTCTGCTCATCGGTAAGAATTACACCAGCTTCATCATGTTTTGCCAACAACATTTGCTCCATGAAATACTTCGAATCACGAACCCTTGGCTTGGGACAATTCCTAGTATAATGTCCTTTTCCACCGTAGTTATAGCATTGACCCGTTGAAGTATTGCCTGGAGTCGGAGTTCGAACAATCCTTTGAACATTTGCAGTCTCATTTGTAGCATTCATTCCCTCAACAACTTCTTCTTGAACATAAGCTCGTCTATTATTTCTTCCAACATTACCAGAATTTCTGCTTTGAATATTCACCCTGTCACCTTGAACGACTGCTTGATTTCTAGTATTAGACGAAGCACGAAGACGATTGTTTATTGGATTAGAAAAATTTTGAGTAATGGCTTAGGCAAGTAACAACATAGCAGATGCTAGGGGATCTTCAGAATGATTGTGAACATCATACTGCTCATACTCTTCATTCCTATAATCAACTTTCAGATGTAGGTCTGTGTCAACTATAATAGGAAGAGGTTTTTCTGGAGATGAACCCGTGTGTGCCACTTGAGCACAAAGGGATCATAGACTTTTCTAAATTCGTTGCCCTTGAATTATTAACCAATTTCTAAATTGTGAAAGTTAATCAAAAGTCATCAACGAATCCAAACTGTCAATTTCTTAGCCAAACGAACTTGAGTCACAGATTTTTCAACCCATTCCGATTGCAAAAACTATTCAAAAACTTGTGTTAACTGAAAACAGATGGAACTTCATGTTGTTTCGTTCCATTCATTCATAATGAGCAAAAACGATTTGTAGACTTGAAACTAGTGACTCTCCAAGTTCAGCAACTATATTGATCCAAATTCTTTGTAAACACGCGTTTCTATGTCAACTGGTTTTGTTTAGTTCCCCTCTTCAAAACGTTCAGCACGATCCCACATTTCCTTGGCCGTCTTACAAGAATCCACAGAATTGTAAATCTCATTAGGAATAGAAAGAAGAATCATATTCGTGAGTTCCATTTCAGCATCATAGTACAATAAATCATCTCCTTGAAGATCCTTTACTTCTTGCAATCTTGGTAACATTGAACCTGTAGGTGTGATGTTCCTAAACACATAGGGCCACATCATTCTAGTAGGGGCCTTGAGAAGCCCATCTTCTGGTTTTCCCTCTTGCGATTAAGAAATCGTTTGAATCTACTCGCCCAAGGTATGTAACAACCCCTTTCAAGCATGGGTGGCCTAGTCTCAGAACCGGCTTCAGCGAGGGATTGTTGGTATGTTTTGGATGTCGACATGTCTTAAGATTCAAAGATTTGATCTTTTTAGACGAATATGAGTGAGATTTGTGAGAAAATATCCAAACTCGGTAACAGTAGTCAAAAATTCTTCGTGGTACAAATGTTAACGTAATCTAATACGAATACTCTTCTTCAAAACAAGTTTCACTTTCAAATCGGAAATCTTCAAATACTAAACTCGCTAAACTAAAACTACTCAAATCGGTAACACTATTCACTATAAACTCGGTAAACCTAAATTGTTAAAATCCAACAGTTATGAATTACTAATACCCCCCCCCCACCCCCCCCCCAAAATTTTGATTAAACCGAATTTTATGATGACTAGATAATCCAAGTGTTCTAAAAACTTCAAATTCGATAAAACCAAATTTGATTGCCGAGTTTTAGTAAATCTTGAAAAACCAATATTCAACACTTCAAAACACGATAAAACCGTGAAAATGAAAGTGTAAATGGGGAAACTTGTAAATCTTATTACCGAGTTTTTGACTTCAGTTAAAATTTTTATATCACAAATTCGCATGAACCGATTTGTCTAATTTTAACAAACTCAATAAGACCGATTTTAATACTGAATTCCTAATAAACGACTTTTGATAGAACCAAAAGATCGAATATATCTATTACACTGATGTTTCTTTACTTGGAAATTTAAAATTTTTCATTCGCTAAATTTACAAGAAAAAATCTTTCGAAACTCAAAACACTCTACCGAGAATGCAAGGCTTCAACCGAAAATTAAAACTACACTTCCGAGAATGATATAAACACTTTCGAGAACACTATAACGTCCAAAAACTCAAAATCACAGCACAAAATCACATCTCGAAACCTCAATAACACTACCGAATTTTTCCTAAGGAAACACATAACTTTTTGAATCTCAGTCGAAACAAAAGTACGCACAATTAAGCACTCTTCTTCTATATTGGCGATTGATGCCAACTTGATAGGATCATTGAATATTGAATCAATCATTTCAACATAGTTAAAGATTAGAGAGAATTGAGAGCAATTTTTAAAGTGAGGGAAAATTCAAAATGTTTTATGGAGGAAATGAAAGTTTATTTACAAGCGCATCACCCTCTAATGAAGATTAGAGGGCCTATTTATAGCAATGGGAGGGAGGCTTTCCCTTCCCTTTATTTCCTAACTTGTCAATAATAGTCCCTAGACTTGGTTATTATGATATTTCTTACTTAAAGCATAATAAACTTTTTTACAAGCTTTATATACTAAACCAATAAAGGTTAATAACAACAAATATAATAAAAAACCACATAATCGTACTTTTCCTATAACCTAACCAGATTCTAAGTAATGACTTGGATTTTCATCAGGTTAACTTAAATTCAGGAGACAACACAAAGACATTCAAAGTCAGTGTGTAAGAGAACTTTGTTCTTCTTGTCACACATCTGTGACACAGAAAAGAGATTAAAATGTTGTAATTCTTTCACAAAGCACACATCCTCAAAATCTAACTTTCCTGTTTTATTTTACATTTACTAGTTATGTAACCTTTACTTCCTCCAAAAGCAACAGCGGCCACATTATAAAGTCTTGATATTCGCAAAGGTAGGCCTTTTGTTTCAGTCATGTGCCTGGACATCCGCTATCAACAATCCCTTTGTTCTGTAATGATCTTTGTAGAAATTCCTGCACATTAAATAAAAGATATTAGATTCTCTTAGGGACCCAAGCCTGTTTGGGCTTGAGTCTGCCTAGTGGATCTTTGAAAGTGAAACAATTTCTAAGACTTGATCCACCATTGTATTTGGAGACTTGGTTCCAGTAATATCTTTTGGGTCTCCAATTACAACCTGCTGTGGACTTAACAGCAGTTTCCCTTTTTCCCTTAACACCACTAACTGCATTTACCTCAGCAGTATTAACCTTTTGTTTTGAAAAATTTGTTCTAAGTGTTGTTGTTCCATTAAATGACTTTCTAAAAGGTGAAACAGATTTATGAAAGCCAGCTTTTGGTCTAGTATTATTCACAATAGGCTTAATAGTACTAACTTTTCTAGCAGCATTAATTGGTACTGTCTGACTGTTAAAACTATGCCTAGCAGTATTAAATGTGTTAGTACCGCTAGTTCTAGCAGTATTAACTAGGATCTTTCCAGTTCTAGTTAGTACTGCTTTTGGAACAAATTGGTTTTGATAATTCATTCTTTGCACATTGTTCCATACTGGCCTAATCTCCTTTTGACTAGACCCCTTACTCATCCTATTGTTTAATTCAGCTTGTTTAGCCATCCTTTTCTTATGAAAATCACAATCTCTAATAAGATAGCTAAAACTTCCACATACAAAACATGCCTTTTTGGTATACCCAAATCCCAAACCTAGTTTTTTTGACATTAAACCACTACAATCCTTTTTATCAGGTTTAGGACTCTGACTACATGTGTTTTGTTCTATAACAGTTTGCCTAGGAGTTTTTACATGCTTATCAGTATTAATAAAAGCAAAACTAGGTATTTCCTGTTCTTTTGTAGGCAGGGACACATGTTCATCTTCACTATCTGATTCATACTCCTCAATGATAGGAGCATCAGACCAAACTTTAGGTTCACTTACTACTTTGGGTTTATTGACAACTGGTTCAGGCATAGATTCATGTGTTTCTTCACTACAATTGGATTCACAAGAATTAAAGTCACTGCTTCTAGTATCAGATTCACTAGGTTTAGATTGCTTTAGACCATATGTAAATTGTGAGTCATCTATTTCTTTATCAGGTCCAAAAGGGATGTGGATCCCTGTCATTAGAGGGGGAACAGTATGCATCCCCTCTGCATATCTATCATTCACAGGACTATTTTCTGTTTCACTTGTCCTACTAACAAACACACTTTGGAAAACTTCATTTTCATAACTTAAAACAATTTTATTCATTTGATCACCATACCCAAGCCCAGCCTTATCCTTAGCACTCATCTGATTATTTAGCAAAATATTAAGATTTTTAGAAGAGTTGTGCCATTTTTCTACTTTAGCTTTTAAATCTTCTTTTTCTTTTTCAGCTTCTGCCAATAGTTTCTTATGGTATGTAAGGACATCAGTTTTATCATCTAAGTCAATTTTCATAAACCTTATCTTTTCCTCATACCAAAGTTGACCTTGTTGATGAGCAACTAATTGTGCTTCAACTTTCTTTAAAGCTTGAGTATATGCTTGTATTTCTATATTGGCATCTCCAAGTTGTTCCCTCGTTACTTCATTCGAATGTTTATTTTTATCATAAGGACTCTCTTACATTCTTTTGAACAAGGATGTTACCTCTGTGGTCTGATACCTGAAACTTGTTGCAAGCCATGAAAGCATGTTCTCCGTTCATCTTCTGGAGTGACTGGTCCAATCAAACACTTCTTTATCAAGGAGTCACCAAAGCTTTGAGTACTCTTGTTTTCCTGATCTTCCCCCACTTTCTTTATCCTTATTACAGTGTTCTAGTGATTCCTCCTCCTACTATATTGATTCCCTTGGATCTGCTTCTTTCCAGCATTAATGCCCTGTCTTTGTGCAACTATAGTAACTCGACTTTGGTTTTGTCAAAAACCAATCCGTGTGCCTTGTCATCAAATTGTAGCTTTCTATACTGTCTTTTTGTAGAAATTTTTCAATTCTCATGGAGATCATGGCATACCTGCCATTTCAAGCTCCATTTTCTTCTAAATCAAACTCTCAATGAGTTCCAGATCCTCATGATTCCAATGTGGAACAACTTAGATTGATTTGCAAGTAAGGAGTATGATGAAGTATGTTCATATTGTGAGTTATGACCAGAAGAGTTAGAAACACCATAAGCGGTACTAACATCATTAGTACTGCTAGTGTTCTCTGAAACGAATGCCACATTTTGTATGACTATAGGTGGATGATGCAGTGATCCGTTAACATCACGACTCAAAGACTATAGATTTATATTCTGATCATCAAAACTGTGACTGACACACTCACTGGCTTGGTCATATGATTAAGGAAACTTAGAGACATGGAGGTAGGTAGTGACCTAAGGAATTTTTTGATTTGCATCTTCAGTTAAAGTTGCCTTGCACCATGAATCTCTTGTTGATATCAGAAGACGCTGAACCTCTGTCATAGCCTTTATGTAGCCCTTCTGAGTTTGATACAGAGAAGCCTTCAAACTGTTGCTTTAGAATATACTTCTGCATCTTCTTTGATTCATCATTTCCACCAAATCTAGATTTGATAGCTTCCCACATCTCTTTAGCATCAGTCATTTTATGAAATTTAGCAAGATGATCTTCTGGTAAAGCCATAAGCAAGGTGGTCCTTGCTTTTCTTTCTCTTTCTCTGGCTAAAATTTCTTCTGCAGTCTTGGGAGGCAGAACCTTTATTAAACCATTTGTATCAATTGAGACACTCACGAGACCATTTCCTCTTTGAATAACTTCCCAGATAGGATAGTCTGTATGGGCCAAATAATGTTCCATTTTCATGGCCCATATGTCATATTCTCCCTTCTTAAGAATAGGAAGTTTGATGGTTGAAACAGTGTGAGGGGTTTGTTGTGTTGGTGTTTGTGATGGTGGTGGTGGTGGTGGTGGTGGAATTTCATCCTCTGATCCAGCCATTGAATATATTTGTAAGATAGAGGTTTATAACTAGTTTTTGTTCTTCTTACTCAGAGTTTCTCTACAGGCTCTGATACCACTTGTAGATCCCTTTGAATATAGATCTTTCTACCTGGTTAAGGGTTGTAGCTAATATGGATAGATCTACACAAACTACAGGAGAAACAATGACTATAAACACTATAAGTTATGTGAAATCTAACTTACAATGCTAAGAAAAACAATGAATATTGATAACTAAACTTTTATATTAATCTGCTAAAACAATTACATATTACTAACTATGAGATATGAGATTGTATGTGAGATCTATATCTTCTCTAATGTCGTAGGGTTCCTTTTATAGACCAAGGATAAACCCTAACAGACTTACAAAACGCGTAAAAGATAATGCATATCTTTTCCTATAATATCTCATACATATCTCTCAAACGGTACTAACTATTTTATACTATCAGTACTAACTAACTGATCAGTACTAACTATTTTTTATTGTCAGTACTAATTACACTATCGGTACTAACTAATATAACTAACGGTACTAAGTCAGGAATGCATAATTCCCAACAATTACTAGCATTATTTGAAGAAGAATCAAATAGTGAACCATCTTTCCATAGTGGCATAAAATTGTAGTCTTGGCTAGATCATGTCTCCTTGCTAGAATAACCTACACCAATACTTTCTTCTGTACCTACAAGATCATTAGAGTTTGTACCTGCAACAACTAGCACATAATTCATTGATTTTGTTAGAACATCAATATAAAATAGCTACTTTGGTCCATCACCTACAATAATAGGCTTATCCTCCAAGAACCTAATATGCAAGTTTTCTTCTACCTTCCTAGTTCTAATGTTGTATACCCTAAAAGCCTTACTGTTCATTGAGTATCCAACAAAGAATCCATCATCTGACTTTCCATCAAACTTCCCTAAATAATCTAAGGTATTAAGAATGGTAACATGACACCCAAATGGTCTCATGAAGCTTAGAGAAGGTGTTCTACCTCTAGATCTGAGTGCTGGAACATTGTTGCAAGCATAGAGCATAGCACTTTTTGTTATCATAATTTAAAGGGAATTTCAGTGAATGCAAGTTCATAGTTTTCAGTTGTGATATCAATCTATGATTTTAGCACAACATCCAGATAGTGATATATATTATGCCTCTGTAGTTGAGATAGCAATGCTCTTCTGTTTCTTTGATGATCAGCTCACTAATTTATCTACCAAGAACTGTGCACTGCCAGAAGTACTGCATCTAGTGTCTTGACATCCTGCATGATATGCATCTGCGTATGTTGTTAGTTCAATTAGTTCAACACACAACACACACACACAAACCCAACTGTCCTTTAGATACCAAAGGACCCTTGTTAATGTTTTTTATGCTACGAAAGACCTTTAATTATAGTAAGGTGCTTTTCGGTAGGCTTTGCCTCATACCGGGCACACATGCAAACATCAAATACTAGGTCAGGTATGATAGATGTAAGATACACTAGTCAGGTACCTGTGCAATGCGATGACGGGTACCTGTGTGATTATATTTTTCGGCAATAGCAATGTCTTTTTGATGAATTACATTTATAGAATGAAAAAAAATGTTCAACAAAGTTTATTATTGGAAATTAGCTTGTTTTTCTTATGAATTTAGTAACATTATAAAAAGATTTTTAGTAGGGTACACGCGCATTACGGCGGCGGGCACATTATAATCAAAATTTTTGTTAAGCGATTATAGGTTTCTCACGATGCTAACTTTACGCATATTGATAGCTTTAGGAAACAACTTTACCACACACTATTTCATAAAAAAATAGCAGACAACCCGTACATCACAGAGCAATGACGATACGAAAACGGTGGTCACAACTATTGTAGTTGTTTTGGAGTGTTTATTAATATACAGTATCATTATAAACATAGAGAGTAGCGGGTTTTATCGCCCATATGATGGGGTCTATATTGCCTCAGTTGTGGTCACTAAATTGTAGTCCATTGCAATGGTCAAAAAATGCGGTGTCATAAAGTCTAACTGCATAAAAGATTGGTTTCTATGACCCGCTTAATGTCATGTAAATTTTATTTAGTGGTGTTTTAAAGAAGAAAAAAAAGATATGATATATGCATTATTATTTTGTATCATGTGTTATATTAAGTTTATTTTTAAGTGAGGGATATTTTAAAAATATCATTAATTAATTGTAAATTTCATTTAATTATGTTTTAAAAAGGAAAAAAGATGATAAGATGATTTATGCATTATTGTTTTGTATCGTGTGATATATTAATTGTATTTTTAGTAAGAATGTTGGTGATCAACTTTTTATTATCTACGTTGTTGATATGATATGTTTACGTACTTAAAGATTTGGTTGTGTATTGACTTTATATAGTGGCTAGTTTGATGAGGGGTTGAATATATATTTATTAATTAGTAATAAGCATTATGTGAGGAAATTTTTTAGGCCATAAAGAGGTTAATGAGAAACGTATGGTCTTTTGTTTAAGTGATGGTTATATAAAAATTTAAATTTTTTGTGAGGTCCAAATGTTTTAATTGAGGCTTTATTAAAGCATTGAATTTTAGACCTTTTTTGTTGCTAGTTTTTCAAAGAGGGTTGTGGTGTGTTTTTTAGGTTGTAGAGAGGAAAGAGAATCTGTTTTTTATATTGAGTTTTGCGTTGGATTTGTATTAATAATATACAACGGTTACTAATATTTAAATTGGCTTTTTAACACATAAAAAATTATTTTGTTTCAAGGAGCTATATGAATAGAAAGAGAGAGATAGTTCTTTGTATTTTTTAAGAGAATGAACTGTTACAAACTTACAACTTTATTTTTAATAGACCATCACAATTTTAGATTTAATTTTCAGAATAGAATGGGCTTTTAATGCTACTATGACCATGCATTATATTCATATATTTTTAAAATTTTCTTTAATAAACAAGTTAAAATGTCTTATTTTAAATCTTATCTTTTAGATTAATGTTACTAAATGCATTTAAATATAGTTTGAAGTTTAGGAATAGTACTTTTTGACACTTAAATGATGTTTAATGAAAACGTTACATATAGATCTTATGAAGGCATTTTATGGGACAGTTAAAAAATAAGCTGTTACGAAATAAAGTGCATGAAGACACTTTAGTTTTTAGTTGGGATGAACAATAATACAATATTGACTAATAGTTTGTTAATTTCCTTTTAAAGAAATATTATTTGTTCTTAATTTTTTTTAAGACTTCCATTTTAGGATGTCCTAAATCCTTTATAAGATAGTAGAGAAGTAGAGATAACCCATCAACTAACAAAAGTTCAAAACAATACAAAGCATACATATACAAAAACTAACAAAAATATAAAAAGCAAGTTTACAAACCTTGAAAACTCGTTTTACACGTCCGCAATTTATATTTACTTCATCCTCCATTAATAAATTGATTTCATCACGACATGAAACTATCTTTAAGTCCAAAGTTTTATAAGGAATTAGATCTAACACAAAACAAAGAAAGCCTTCCGCATAATATTTTCACAACAACGGTTTAACGCTAAAACTACATACCAAGATCCGACTAAGACCCAAAAACAAAACCACGAAACCAGCATGACATAAACCAAAAACTAGTTCCTATTTGATCTCAATCACTAACCACCACAATCAAAACCATAAATACAAAAAGCACCGGCAAAACCACCTACTTCAAAACAACCAGCCAAACCCACCTAAACAATGTAAACCGAACGTTGTGACGGCACATGATGTTGGCAAAGGTGGCGGCAGAACTAAATGGTGGTGGTGGCGGCGAAATTTCATATGTGTGGCAGCGGGATTTAGTGGTTTTAAAAGAGAGAGTAAGAGGTGTTTGTGCTTTTTAGAGAGAGAAAACATAAAGAGATGAAAAATAATAATGGTGTAATTTTATTCAGTATGTTAGGTTTTATACTCCTTAGGTTTATGATTTACACTTAATACACTTAAATAGTGCTTCATAGTGGGTTGAAATGGATGGACCGTTACAAATGAACTACATTAATACACTTAAATGGACTGTTACAAATGGACTACATTAAGCACTTAAATGGACTGTTACAAAATAGACACTTAATTTTCAGTTACATTGACCTCAATATTGATAAAACATATACATTATAAATTGGTGTGTTTCAAAAGCTTTAAATTTATAATGACTGAAAATACCAATTTTATTATAGGGAAACACCCGGGTAAATGTATAACCCACGTATGTAGTATAATCATTTTAGGTAGGACCAGGTCGTTCCACAAGGATTTGAGTAGTGTTCAAATAATCAGAAAGAAAATAGACTTTAACAATTTTGGAAATAACTTTTGTTTTACCTGTGATAATAAGGATGAATACTTGGATAGTTGAAAATAATTTATAAGTGTTGGAAATGATTAGACCTCAGAGGTGGAACCTTAATTTATAAAAAAGGATTTTCTCGTCAGAAAATGTTTTCACAAACTAACTTAATCAACTCAAGACTTATATTTGGTTAACTAGACCAAATGTGTCACTGAAATAATCCAGTCATTAGTATATCAAAGCTTATTTGTTTATCAATTTAAGAAAGTGGATTTCTCAGCACAAAGGATAAAGACCATAGACAAATCTTTAAAACCACAAAGATCATAACGGGTCTCTCGACCTATACCGATATGATTATATAATTTAAGTTGATAAGCAAAGATGGACAAGATAAGATATAATAGGATTGCAACATAAGCTTGAGATTAAAGAGATCACGATCATACCAAATGCTTATTCATTATCATAAAATCACCGAGTAGTCATGAGAGATTTAGCCTCTCATGGCTAAGGAGTTCATAACATAACTTGCTTCAATAACAAACTTTATTATATTGCTTATACTAGTATGATATTCTTCCTCGTTCTTGGTTCTTTGATCTTGAATCTCCAAAAGATATGGTGTTTATTCTTAGAGAAAGGGTTTGTGTGAGAGATGGTTTTGTGTTTTTGATGATATTAAAATGAGAGATTTTGAGGCTCTATTTATAGGCTGAAATTCAGGTGAAAGTGCGGCGCACACAAAAGATTGTGCGGCGTACTTGGTGTTTAAATGCATAAGTATTAAATGTTTATTGAGTAAGTGTGGCGCACAAGAGAATATGTGCGACGTACTTAGGGTGTAAATACAGTAGCATTAATGTCTTCATAAATTCTTCACATCAGATGGGAAGTGCGGCGCATAGAAAAGATTATGCGGCGTACTTGTTGAGTTAATGCGAATTTGACTGTCTTTGACTTGAAGACAAGTGCGGCGCACAAATGGTAAGTGCGGCGCACATTTGGCACTTTGGGATTGAATGTTGATCTTCTCTTGAATGATGTGTTCTTTAACGTGTAAGTATTTGATTTTGATGTATCTGTGGAAAACTAGAAGGGGGGTTGAATAGTTTACCGCTTTTTAAATTAATGTTATGTTTGTTTATAAAAACTTAGATTCGACTTTATGTGAATTCACAATATGCACAATATAGACAATTTAACTAATCAAGTAAGTAATGATAAGATGTAAATAAATGTGCAAGATAAGAGATAAGAGATGGAAAGATCAAACCACAACACGAGGATTTATAGTGGTTCGGTAACGAAGCACCTCTTCGCCCTACTCCACTCCCCGAGCACCAAACTCGAGAGTTTTCTTCACTACGTCAACAAGCTCCCTTTAGGCGGAGAAAACCGTACACAACTTAGCTTACACCAATTTCTGACACTAAGCTAAATGTCGAGTTCTAATCCTAGCTAGAACCAATCTATCACAACACAACACACCACTTCACGACAATTCACAACTTGGCTTCACTACACAACTTCTCTCTTCTTCACAACTTCACTTTGCTTCACAACTTCACTTCACCAAGACACTACTATGATCACACCAATCTATCACAACTTACTAAGATCACCCGATCTAACTATACTTACAATGATCACTACAATCTACTTAGTATACACAACTACGATACACACCTTCACAATATACACAAATGATTTACAAGATATGATACAATTGCAACAAGGTTACAAGGACACACACTAAGCTATAATACTTCTTCACTTGATGATAAGAAGTATTCTTCTCTTGCACTTGAGGATCAAAGCTTGGATTACTTGGAAACAAGGCTTTATGATTTAATGATCAAAAGAAAGAAAGGAAAGTATAAACTGATACAGAAAGAAAGTGTGTGCAAAATTAGGGTGTCGGTCCCTTTAAAATTAAGGGGGCCGCCCGTTATAATTAAGGGGGCCGCCCATGCCTGACCCTCCTTTTTTGTCTTTTTTGGGGAGGTGTTTTCTTGAACATTTCTAGCCGTTTTTTGGTAGAAAATTTGAATTCAAAATATTTATTTGAATAAAAAATTTCTTTTAAATCTAAAAATGTTTTGTAAAAGATACAAAAATGTTTGTGTCATTTTTATAAAAAGTGTGAGGTTAAATAAAAAATCATTTGATCATAAACTACATTAAGCATTTGTTTATTCATACATTTAAGTGATTAAATTTTTGAAATAAAAATTTACTACTAATTACTTGTTTACAATTAATTTTTCATTAATTGTTTTTACATTTTGTGATTATCAAAACGTAGAGAGATCAAAAAATATTAACAATGTTTTTAGGCATTATTTCGATCAACAATCTCCCCCTTTTGATGATTACAAAATCTAAACTCATTAAATGTAAAATTTATTTTAAACAAGTTTTTAGTGAGTTTTATTTCCATTTCTCCCCCCTTTTGTAGAATCAAAAAGGCTTCGCCGATTAATATTAGAAGAAACGACAGAATAAATGTTCCCCCTTGATGTTTACTCTCCCTCGTTCGAGGGCACCAAGGAATCGAGCTATGGTAACTTTGCAAAAAAAATATTTAAACATGTTGATAATACTTAACAAGTGCTAAGTTATTTGTGTAAACTAATAATCACAAATATATATCAACTAGGCTTAACTTTTATGGATATGAAAAATTCAATCTACCAAAGAGCAAACAAGTGCATAATTAAAACATAAGACTAAAGTCCATTCATTAAACATAATAATTGTATATAACACACAAGCATGCATACATCAAGTAGAAATAATATGCTTGAAGCATATTAGTACAACATACATAAAAGATCAACTACCAATGTCCTAATATTCCTAGAATTCCATAGAACTTGCTTGCAAAAGGTTTGGTTGACATTTTTTTTAAAATGGCTAAACATGGTGTATGTTTAGTTTGGTGAAAGTGATGGTGGTGGTGGTGAGTTAGGTGGTGGAGGTTGTGAAAGCATGTATTCAATGTGAGAAAACATGCATTGGAGTTCATCTCACAATCCAAAGATAAGAGTACGATTGTGAATGCAACACAAACATGAGTCTCTATGTGCCTCAAGAAGGTTCCCAAGAATGGGATGACCAAAGATAGGTGGAGAGGGTGATGGAGTAGCAAATTGGACATCAAGTGAGGTAATTGGTGAAAGGGTGAGAGTGATATCTATTGATGCATTTTCTTGAGTTGGAGGAGGTGGAGGAACTCTTGGAAGAGGGGATGTTGGTGAGTTCAAGTAACCATTTGTTGATGGTGATGTGGATGAGGTTGGTGATTTGGGTGTGTAGTCAATGGAGGAAGAGGAAGTGCCTTTGGTTGATGGTGTTTTTGAGGATGCATTAGGAGGCATGTGTGAGTTAAGTTTGATTTCAAAGTCTGGTGGTGGAATGAGGAGTGTGCTTCCAACATGTGACTTGCAAGAATCACGTGTGGAAGTCGATGTGCATGGTTCAGTGGGAAGAGATTGGGGTGTGGTTATAGGTGTTAGGTAAGTTAATACACATCCACTTTTGATGTGTTTCAAGTGTTCAATGGTCTTTCTCCAAAGGGGTTCTGATGGTTTTTTTGGCATCCTTGGAAGGTTTTGGGTGAAGGTTTTGGGTGGAGAGAAGACATTGGAGAAGAACAGGTGAGTGTGGATACAATATGTTGGGAGGAGGGTTGATTATATTATTATAGGAAAATTTATGTAATTAAGGAAAGATAGAACAGTTGGAAAGTCAATCCAAAGGGTGTTGGTGAGTTCAGGGAAATTATAGCTAAGTCTAGGTGAAAAGAGGGTCAAAGAGCAGAAGGAAACAGTAAAAATCGTGTCTCAGGTGGTCGGTCCCCTTAATTGTATGGCCGGTCCCTTTAATTTTAAGGGGACCGCCCGTTTGATTTAAGGGGGCCGCCACCTGAAAAAACCAACAGAATGTTCCAGGTTTTGTTTTTTTGTTTAAGGCAATGGTATAAAAAGAGTGATGACTTTTCTTTTGTGGCTATTTTGCAGCAAGTCCTAGTTTATATGCTAACTAAGTCTACAACATTTAGCAAGCAAGAAAATAGGCAAGCAAATATGTAATTTTTGTTTTAAGCATGATCAAGTCTAAGGGTATTTAGCAAGAATAACATGTAGACAAGCATGTAATAAAGTCTTCAATAGAAGCCATATTAGACAAATAGTTTTAATACTCTAAATAGTTGTAGTGCTTTTAAGATTTCTTAGACAAACCGTATGTGTTGTAAACGTATTAAAAAGAGACGTGTGTTTGCATTTATAAGCCTAGTGTGTGCCTATATGTAGCAAATGTGGAGTAATGATTATTTTGACTCTAAGAGAAGAAACCTATGAAATATCTACGAGCTCCTGATTTAATGTTGTCCTCAATATTTTTGTCAAAATATATATTGAATTATATATTTTGGCATCAAAATGTGAGATCATTATGCAAGACTTGAAAAATGTTTTTAGCATATATCAACAATGTATGAAAATAGATTTTTCATGTACTCCTAGTTGTGAGAAGGATTTTGTTAAAGAGAATTGAGACTTATATATATATATATATATATATATATATATATATATATATATATATATATATATATGTATATATATATATAAAGTAGAAAGTCTTGAGTCTTGAATAAACCAAGGTTATGTAATTTTGTATATAAATAATTCTTTTGATAAGTTTCTAATTTTAATTTTGTGCAAAATAGAATTCTAGATTCAGATTAAAAGAAAAAATATTCTTACTGTCAGATGGCCGGTCCCCTTAATTGTATGGCCGACCACTTTAATTTTAAGGGGACCTCCCATTGAGAATTAAGGGGGCCGCCCATCTGACAAAATTGTTTCTTAACTTTTTGATTTTGGCATCTCAGTTCATTGTTCTTATTTACCGTTAAGTTCCTTATCAGTCATTTATGGTAATGGGACAACTTAGTAAGCATTTAATCAATTTGTTCCATCATTCCTAAACCTAGACGTAAGTAATTGAAAGGCTCACATTTAAGGGGTTCAGTTAGAATATCGGCAATGTTATCTTCCGATGACACCTTTTCTATGGAAATATTTCCTTTTGAACATTGTCACGAAGGAAATGGTGACGAATCTCAATGTGTTTTGTACGAGAGTGTTGTACGAGATTTTTGCTTAAGTCTATAGCCCCTTTGTTATAACCTTATAGGGATGTCATTAACCGGTCTCATGTTGAGCATTAGATCCCTCAACAACTTCCTCTTGAACATAAGCTCGTCTAGTATTTCTTCCAGTATTACCAGAGTTCCTGCTTTGAATATTCACCCTATCTCCTTGAATAATTGCTTGGTTTCTGGTGTTGGATGAAGTACGAAGACGATTATTTGTTGGATTAGAGAAATTTTGAGTAATGGCTCGAGCAAGTAACAACATTGCAGAGGCTAGAGGATCTTCAGAATTGGTTTGAACATCATCCTGCTGGTACTCATCGTCATAATCAACCACAGACGTAGGATGCGTTACATAATAAGATGAGGTATTTCTGGAAGATGAACCCGTGTGTGCTACTAGAGCCAAAGGATCATGAGACTTTTCTAACTTCTTTGCCCGTGATGCATTAACCAGTTTCTCGAATTGCTGAAGGTAATCAAAGAGATCATCAAACGAATCCACTGTCAAACGTTTAGCAAGACGAACTTGGGTGACATATTTCAACCATTCCGGTTGCAAGCTATTCAGGAACTTTGTGTTAACTGTGACAATTGGAAAAATCATTTTATTTCGTTCCAAATCATTCATTAACTGAGCAAAGCGGTTGTAGACAGAAACAAGTGCTTCCCCTGGTTCAGCAACAAACTGATCAAATTCGTTCGTAAAACGAGTTTCTTTGTCAACTTGGTTTTGTATAGTGCCCCTCATCAGACGTTCAACTCTTTTCCACGTTTCCTTGGCCGTAGTGTAAGCATCCAAAGAGTTGTAAATTTCATTTGGAATAGAAAGTAGAATCAGATTCATAAGCTCAATTTCAGCATCATAGTGCAATAATTCATCACCTTGTAAATCCTTTACAGTCTGCAGTGTCGGTAATGTCGAACCACTAGGAACAAACATTTAAAACTGATAAGGACCTTCATCAAGTGCTTTGTTAAGCCATTTTTGGTTTTCTTTCTTTCGATTTATATATCGTCTAAATCTACTTGCCCATGGTATATAACTACCCCTTTCAAGCATGGGATGCCTAGTCTCAGAAACGGCATCAGCGAGAGATTGTTGATATGTTTTGGATGTCGACATTATGTATGATTCAAAGATTGGATCTTTGTAGACGAAAATGAGTGATATTTGTGAGAAAAATCCCAAACTCTGTAACAGTTGTCAAATTCGGACAACACTGTTCTCGGATAACAAGTAGTCTGAAACTCGGTATACTTCTCGGACAGAACTAAAACTCGGACAAAGACTACTATCAAACTCGGTACACGTAAAATGTAGTAAACTCGGAAATACTCTTAACCAAAAAATCGATTATCTTGTTTTATACAAAAAAAATTCGATTTAATCAAACTCGATAGAACCGAGATTTAAGGATATGGATTAACAAGAACCACAATCTCGATAAAACCAAAATTTATGATGTCTTAATAATCCAGAACACGTATAACGTCAAATTCGATAGAACCGAATTTGAGTTCTGAGTTTAGGAAGTACCGAATTTGTTTTTCAAAAACCCAATTCATGATAAAACCGTGAACTTGTGATGTTTTAACACTTTGTAATCTTATTTCTGAGATTAAGTCACTAAATCCTTATTCACACTTTTCGATAAAACCGAAAATGTATGAATACTTATGAAACTCGATAGACAACCGAGTTTATCAATAACCACCTAATATACGTTTTCCGATAGAACCAAAAATGCGTATATATCTATTACAACACTTTTCTATCGAAATTAAACTAATAGTGATACTAAAACTTCCAAAAATGTAAAGAAATAATCCGAGAATACTAAAACCCCTTCCGAGAATGGTAACACACTTCCGAGAATGCAAAATCTTCAGTAATTCATCACGTCAAATCCATAAAGAGACTCGATAATGCTCTAGTTCTCAAAACAGCTTCCAAAACGCAAATCGAAAGCTCAAATACCTCAACCGAATTCACCGAATTTCATCTTATCGTTCTCGGACGTTGCACCAATCACAAATCGAATCACTCTAATTATCTAATGGAGTATGATACCACTTGTTAGGTCTTAGTTATCTTGAATCATAGATGATCATCAATGAAAGCTTATAGAGAATAGTAGAGGATGACAAGTATTCAATTTTCAAATGATATAAAATGGAGGGAAAAAATGGAAAAGATTATTACAAGGTTTACCCTTATAATGGTGATTAGGAGGGGTATTTATAGGAGGAGGAAGGAAGCTTCCCTTTCTTTATTTTTCTAATGTTTCACTTCTAGTCCCTATACTTTGGTAATTATGCTATTTCTTTCTTTTAGCATAATAAACCTTATTACAAGCTACTTTATTCTTAACAAAATAAAGACTAATGACTAAATATAATTAAACCACATAATCACCACTTTTTATGAACCTAACACTTTTAGCTCATCAATCGTTAACAAGAATTCTATTTTCACGGTTTCTTTTTGATTTAGTAAAATCCCACGAAATACTCATGTGTTTTTTTCGGTTTAATCAAGACTTGTAAAATCCTGTGAACTAGATTGTCATCAAAAAACCCCAACAACATCACTTAATCTACTTAAGATCCTTAATTTCATTTCACACATCGAGTTTCAATGGAATCTTTGAATTATAATTCACAAGAGAGAGAGAGTTGCATCATTTGCAACAAATGCAAGATAAAGCAAAGAAAAGTTGCATGGCATCTTTTTGACTACTTCATTCACTCCTAAAGGTTCTTTCAAACAATGACTTAAAAGGAACTCGAATCGAGGGATGTTTTGAAAGGGCATTTATGACACTCTTTGATCAAGATGTTCAGACTTTCAGAGGCTCAATGTTACTAAACTTGGATCAACTAGAAAAGCAACTTGACAAAGAAGAATTTCAAGAAACTAGATATATGGATGCTTTTAGAGTACTCAAGACACAGTTTTAGCTGTTTATTAATTTCCGATACTATTTCAATGATGATGATAATGGTCTAATGATACACAAGTACTTTTTAGCATACACTCGAATTGAGGTTCAACAATTCCGTGATACATTGATCCAACACATGGAATCTGTTAAGAAGTCAATTGAGGAAAGAGCACAACATAAACGAGAATATGAAAGCAGGGTGAATGAAAGACAGATGCAGTCAAAAGAGGGAATGTTCGACTTGGGTAATGCATTGGATGTTGGGTTGGTTATTACAGAAAGCAGTAGGACAGAGTCAGACAAGCAGGATACAAGCAGCATATCCGGGAATGATACAGATGCTCTTGATGCTGATATCAGACTCGTATCTAATAAAGAGCCAATGGATGAGGTACAATCGACTGTTGTACATAATGTCCTTGCTAATAAACAACAGCATACTAAGCAATCTGAACCCATTTATGACACACATCTGTTAGAAAAGGTGGATAGCAATACCACTCATGACTCAACAAATATGAGTCATAAGGGAGGAGAGATTGACCAGAATGCTGAAAATGTCAAGTTTCATTTCCTTTACTTGACCTATCATTTGATAACATGACAACTAAATTTTCAAACTAATCTCTCGAAAATATTTCTCTTAAAAATACCGTTGCCCAACTTCAAAAAGATTTTTCAAGAATGGAAGCACATTGTGTTAACATGAAACTTAAATATCAAAATCAAGCTTTAAAAGACGGGCAACATGGTCAAATTTTGAATGAAACAAGTAATAAAGCCAACATTAAAAAGGAAATTGAGGTACTTGAAACAATCAATATCGAATTAAAACATAGTGTGGCTAAATTACTTGCAGGGAATGAGAAGTTGCATACGGAAAATGAGCATTTGAAACAGACTTACAAAGATCTTTACAATTCTATCAAAAAGGCACGAGTTTAGACAAAAGACCATAATGACTCACTGATTGCTCAAATAAATAGTAAGACTATTGAAAATGCTAATTTAAAGGCTCAGATTCAGGAAAAGGTTTTTGCGAATTGTTCCATCATCTCCTCGTCCTTCTAAAATACCTCTAGATGATGATGTTTACTTTGAGATTGAGCCCAATACGAGAGTTTTGACTACAAAAGTGGTGGATGATATTTCTAATAATTTGACAAGAGAATTTATGTTTATGTGCCTAATGTTTTACCCACCCTTCCTAACCTTTATCCAGTATTTGACACTTTGCTTCCATTTTATCCGAAAATGAGGACAAAGTTTTCAATCCTAGAATTCTCATTTCAAAAGAGGATAAATCTCCTCATCTTCTATCTCATTGGGGCTTTAAAGTTTTTCAGCTTATTAAAGATTCTGAAAGCCCGATGATGATTTATGGAGGGGACATTCCTATCTTGGATGTTCCTTATCTCCATTTCTATCCTCCTTGACCAAATCAAGTATGGGGGATCGAGTCAGGCTCAAGACTCGGTTAACAAAAATAAGCACTTCGCGGGTGGCAACCCATGCTTATCCTTAGTAGTAGTATATTAGTATAATATTTATAAATAATTATGATGTAAGGAGGCTCGCCTCTTCCTTTCTCGTGTTTCATGTTTTGTGTCCAGGAGTGCCTGGATTATGAAGACTCTCGTGCTTGTGGTTTTGACCATCGTTCACTCGATCTTTTATCCTTCGTATGCTTATATATGGGAATCTGATATCCTAGATCTTATTGATTAACTTTTATCTATTAGCATAATTAATAAACGGCTTTGGATTTGCGTTAAGACCCCTTAATATTTGGATTATGCCTTGAAATTAGTATGGGGTGACAGTCTCAAATTGAGGACAATGTGTAGTTCTAGTATGGGGGGGATCTTTTGATTTGATCTTACTTACATTTTCCTTGCCTTTATGTAACCTTGTTTTGCCACAAAAAATAGCAAAAATATGCCAAAATTAAAAAAATTTCAAAAATAGAATATGTGTTTTAACACGTAGTTTTGTCTTTTTAAGGAATAAATTTTGACTTGATCGAGCATGTTGCGCTCTAGCTTGCCCCTTAACTTATATAAATTTAAGCTTTTGTTAGTCTTTTATACAAGAAGCTTTAAAATGCGAATTCTAGCTTATAAAGAGCCAAGAGTTTGCAAGTTTCCATGATAGACTTTAAATATGCAAAACTTGTTTTATTTGACTAAGCATTCGCGGATCTAATTATTAAAGATTTTAAATTTGCGAAGAACGAGATATGAGAGAGTTTTATATAAGTTACATGCTAAACATAGAGTAGTTGGTTCTCTTTTAGGCTCATAGAGGTTAATTGTGGCTTTTTGCTCTCATTAGCTTAATAAACGTTATATAATTGTTGAATAAATAAAGTTACTTTAGGTTTTTACGATTCTTAGTTTAAATCACTTCGTAGAGATTCCTTCTGGTGAAAGTAAGGTACACATCGAGGTTTTGTCAGCATTGTAGGGAAATAGGCTACCGATTCCTGACGTCTCGCTACCGTTGTCTAGGTAGTTAAAAGACCACAGGACTTGAAATTTGGCTAATAATAATAAGTTATGTAATAAACCGAAGCCGAAATAAGACCACTACCTCTTGCCAGCTCACAATCGATGTGGTATTCGTTTAAAGGGTGGAGGCAATGATAATAAAACTGTGGGCTGATAAAAGTACACTGCCTCTTGCCGGCTCACAACCGATGTGGTAGTCTTCTAAATAAGGCACATAGTAATAATCCGAGACTGATAAAAGTTTGCCGCATCTTGCCGGCTCACAACCGATGTTGCAGCCTAGTGCGCTTTTCTTCAAAAGAGAGAAATCTTTTGTATCCTAAGTAATACTTAATAAATCATAAAAAAAACAAAGATTTTTTTTGATTTTTATAAAATTTTATTAAAAACAAAAGAGAAAAATATAAAATGGAAAAACCAAAAGTTTTTCATTTTATAAAACATTTATGAAAACAAAATACAAAATTAAAAAATGAGAAAAATTCAAAAAGAAGTTTTTCAATGGCATGTCTTTTGCAAACGATAATATTTACGTCCCTAGAAATGTCTTTCAATAAAGACACGTGGACATAAATAAAGTTCGTGCAAAAGTTCAAATGTTTTTCAAAACATGCCATATGGCTTGCTATTATTTCAGATAGCAACCCGGTCATCATCTTAAAGGCAAGTATTTCAAAAAGAAAACTTGACCTCTCAACGGGAATTTATTCTCGGGCATGGTCTACTTTATGACCATGCAAAGGCTTGTGATTACTTTGCATCACAACCCGTGCTTCCTTTATACAAATTAAGTGTACGTGTCAGTGCATTTATTTGTCAAAATAAGAGAAATCTTATTTTTATTGGTAAAAAGTTATCTTCTCAATGAATCAGTGTTTTCAGTAATCACAAAAAGATTTTCAAAGACAATTCGACCACTCAAACAATGACAACAACTATTTAAATAGAAAACGGGTCATTATTTGAGGAGGGAAGTGTTGTCAAATAATCTTTTAAAACGGTCTTTCAAAATAAGTCACGGAATAAACAGATAATGACGGATAACAATTTAAAGAGGAGTTGATTTATATTAACTACAAGGGCTTTAGATGTCATTTGGTTCAAACTTTAGGGACTTATTTACAATGTAAGACTTAGTGAATTCAGGCTTTAAACTACATACGACTAATATTGCAAACACCTCATTGTTGTAAAAGACTTAGGAATATTTGAAAATAATTACATAGTTTTAAAAGCCTTAAAGTTGATTCTCACGAGATAGAGCTAAGCTTATTTATTCTTCAAACACGATCTCGAGTATGTGTGCGTACAAGGTTTTGATGATTCCGAGGTGTCGAAACCAACAAGGGGGAAGGAGTAGATGTATACATGATAGAGTCCATGGCCTTCTTTTGAGCTTGTCTTCATAGATAGCTTCTTTTGAGCTTGTCTTCATAGATAGCTTCTTTTGATTTTAGGCCTTCTTTGTTTCTTTCGGGTGCACTATTTCAATCACATGGGGGAAGAGACATCTCGTCATCATTTAGTATGCATCATTTGAGTTCCCAGGGGGAAGTGCTGGGAGAATAATTATTTAAAACGTAAGAAGACTTCTTTCTGATTCAATTAATGTTTTACCCGACCGGTCAATCTCTAAGCTTATTCTTAAAAGAAGTAGAAATATTTGATAAAAGAGGTACACATAGGTATGATGATTCATTTAGATAGTCAGTATCCTATAGGAAGAAATGTCTACTTCCGAGACTTAGTTGACTTTGGAGTTACCATTTCGACTATTTAGAGGATTTAATTGTCTACATTCGGGACTTAGTTGACTTTGGTGTTACAATTTATATCATCACTATCTTGAAGAGAGAAATGTGCTCATCCGGGACTTAATTGACTGTGGTATTGCGGTATCAAATTCTTAAAAGGATTAATTATGTTCTTTGGATATCTGGGCTTTTTACATCAAGACTTCTTAATGCGGCTTGCAAGAAATCTTTGAGTCTACTCAAGAAAGGATTGCTGGTTTGGGGGGACGCTAAGACAACTTCCAAATGGAGTTTATCGAGACAGACTACAGATTGCTGACATGGATAGAATGACTTTGTCATTTTCGGTTTGAATATTTTCAGGTCCTGTCTCATACATAATCTTGTGAACATATATATGTGTAGTGTAGACTGAAATATAGGCATCTATAGTGTTTGAGTACGAATTTTTAAGAATTTCTTAGTAAATTAAAAAAAATTCAAATTAACGTACTCAAACACCATATCATACCTTCATAATTTGAGGGGGAACATTAAAATGTTCCTATCATGGCTTATAATATATAATCTGAACATTTTTCTCTCCAAATAATTTTTATATATTTGAATCAATTGATATCCAAAATATCAAAAGATTTGACATTTTGATAAGGGGCGAAAATGTGATTAAAATATATAACTTGTAAAAAGGTGATCTTAATGACTTTAGTGCAGCTTCTTCCTCGTATGTGCTAAACATTTTCAAATATCGATGCATATATGTAGGGGGAGCAAGTTTCAAAGTAAAACCGTCGAGGTACTAAATGTTTTGATTTATATCACAATGTACCTCGATCGATGTTTTCAAATGGTTTTAAGGCTGTGAACAATACCAAAAGACTGATCATGTATTTAATTACTTGGAGTTATAAGGTGGTTAAGATTAGGTATTCGTTCCCACGATCCAACCAGAACCGAATGGATCTACCCAGGGACATTTCATTAGTTAGAATAGAAGTCCTTAGGTATGATAAAAAGGAGATAAAGTGAGTAAAAGGGAATAGTGCCTACTGAGATGGAGCTAATATTGGAACAAACCCAACAAGGTATTAGTCATGAAGTATCGGTAAGCACTGAAGGGGTTGAAGAATGAAAAATAATTGTAAGGATAAAGGGTGAAAAGAAAGAAGCCCTCCATACACTTAGGTAGAAACCGGGTCAATACATAAACTGTCAGAAACACTAAGCAGTTGTCTGGTATTGAAGACAGTCGTCATGGACCCATTGACGCAATGCACAACCCTCCCTAGCCACTCAAGGTCAGAAGGACTCTTGTTTCAAAACTCACGGAGATTACACTCATTTCTATTGACTTTCTCACTCCGAGATTGTTGATATTGAAAAGGAGGCAATCAGCTCCAGCCTCCGATCACTAAAATCAAATGTGCACTATCGAGTCTAAAGCCAATAAAGAGATCATCTATAAATCTCTCTAGGACACTTATCCATTATAAACTGGTTTCTCACACACCATGAAAACTAGTAATATCTTAAGAGTCCTACACATTATCCTTGTGATTTTGCCAGAACATCAGAGTGATACTTATGTATTCACAATGAAGATGGAAATCCTTCCAGTGTCCACATCAAACAGCACTACGGTAGGTGACTTGTGCGATTCTATATGAATCAAACTTGTGACATCTGGAAAGCAATGATGGTGAGATTCTATATGAATCAAACTTGTTCCAGATTATGAATTGACGGTTGATGAAATTTTGAAATGTTTAAAACTATTGATGTGTCGCAAAACCACTTTAGCAAGTGACACGTCGATTGATTTTCACATCAATTTTCTATCTCAATCATGAAGAAAGGAACTTCCAATTCACTCATATCGTGTTGTCTGCTTTGAGACGCTCTCGTATTGAGAACGACTAGTGCAACTGCGAAACCCTGTCAAGTAGATTCTTTTGAATTCTACCTGATCACAGGCAGTATTTATACTGAAAAACGGGGAACCGTTGGTTATTGCAACCGTATTCGACGAAGTGACAAAGACACTTTCATCCATATTTGTTAATTATCACTAACCTAAACCTGCAAGTACTCTTGACGGTTGTAGCAGTTGATTCTTAACGTGTTAAGATTCATAGCCACATGCTCATACTCGACCGACAAAAGTAAAGACATCATGAAAGCTCAAGTACATGTTTCAAGACTTCCGCTACTCTGATACCGTACGTCTTTCTTAAAGTGACGAAGTATTAAAGTCAAAGAATTTCAAAGAAGTTTTCGTTACTCTGATACCGAACGCCTTTCTCGAAGTGACGAAGTGTTATAGTTAAAGAATTTCAAGAAAGATGTCTTATTTAAGCTTTCATGATCAAGAAAAGTATGAGCATGTCGGTTCGAAGGTCACAAGTACACAAGGTGGCAAAAGATCATAAGATGATGATAAGAGATTATATTTGGCTGATGATCTCAAGATCACAAACAAGTTAAGACAAATGAACAAACTCCAGCCTAAAGTCAAAGATTACTACATCATGTTCACAAGATGAAGTCAAAGAAATCAAGTCTGCGAGCACAAGACTGAAGACCTACAAAGTATGCTAGGTTTAAGTTTTTGTAAAATGGAGTGACCTCCCTTAGGGGGAGATTGTTAGGATCATGAAAAGTATCAGTCACTTCCATTATATCATTAGATAGCTCGTAAAGTAATATTTGGAACTTTAATAGACTAGTTAGGAAAAGTCAATGAAAGCAAGGGGACAAGAACATTAGCGGATATTGTAAGTATAAATACCCTTTCCATGCCATGAAAATGGTGGTTGGTTGAATCATTTTACACACACATTTTGTGTGTTTTCTATGTTTTTTTCTCCCTTCCATTTTCTCTCTTTAGCTTTCTCTCTCTAGTTTATAAGTGTGTGTGAATTTGGGAACCTACAAATTGATAAAAGTACTTGATTTATTATTTACATATTACATTATCTAAATAATTTAATTGTTTGATAAAATAATATTTTATAAAAGTTAAACATTTAATAATATCTCTTTAGTAAAAACTGTTCTTTTGTTTTTTACTCGTTTTATACATAAACAACAAGAACAAAAAAAAAAACAACAGTTCCTTTATGCCCACGGGTTATCGTATTAGAAAACCTATACAAAATTTTACATTTATAATATTGAGTATGATGAACAAATAAACATTTACAAATTTTGTGTAAATATATAAACTCACTTTTTATATTTAATTTTGTAAATTATAAACATCATAACTCATTCATTTTAATTCCGTTTCGCTTGTTCTTTATATGTATGGAATCGTATTTGAGAAATCTAGCAAAATATTATTCTTATAATATTCATATAAACTGTTATGAACAGTAACAGTGGGTTAAATTTATTAAAAACATTTTTTAAATTTATTTATTGATAAAAACAAATTTATTTAGTATAAAAATTTATATCTCCTCCATTTTAATTCTATTTTTAGTGATCCTTATATGCACGGATTTGTAATTAAAAGTTCTATCCAAGTAGCATATTTTCGCTAAACTTACTATTATAAACAATAAATTGTTTTTATAAAATTACTTTTATAAAAACACTTTTTATCGTAAACGTGTAAATTCTATAACTCCTTTGTTATAACTCGGATTTTCAAGTTCTTTATATATTCAGTATCGTCATGAAATGTATTATTTTAATAAAATATAAAATAAATATTATTTTTGTCGAATTAAAAAAGTAGGTTTTAGGGTTTTTATTTAAAAGTTTATAAACTTGTTTTTATAAGTTTTTAACTTAACTAATTTGCTACAAATCCTCTAATTTATATAATAACACATCTTGTATATAAATTAAGTCCTTGAGTTTATGTCCATCATATTGAAGTCATATTGTCAAGAAAAATGTCCATCATAATTATTTACTATATCTTAAACCATATATAATAAATAATTAAACCATAAACTTAACATATAATTATATAAATTATTCATTGCTAGTAAATTCCATTAAATAAACTTGTCTTATGCTTTTAAACTTCATATATACATAGAACAAAGTATTTCTTGAATTTATATTAACTTGCAATATTTTATAAACATGTATAAAAATATACTTGGTGTGATTAACCATATCTGCATTTATTACAGATTATGAAATGAATACTTTGAGATTGTAGGTTTATAAAAGACCTTAATATTTTGAGTGAAGATGATACAAATATCAAACCCCAAGTTATTAACCCTATATTACATGACTATTAAACCTAACTTCACAAAGTAAACCCTCAAATACTTCTTGATGCAACCCATTACAAATATTGCCCAAGTTAAAAAATAAAAAAAAATACTTCCAAACCTCTTGCAACACTTCGTACTTTTATACCTAACAATACTTGTATACTTGAAAAATCAAAACTATGAAGACCCTAGAAACCTTAAATGAGTCGTGGGTCTTTTAGAAAGGGATAAAAGAGTGTTTTTGGAAGTTTACTTGCAATGTATAAGTGTATGTGTTAAGGCTTGTATGGTACACTCTTACATACTAGCAGTATTTCTCAATCCCACTAGCAAAACCATGTATAAGAGGTGGTAAAGAGTATAAGTGTGTAAGGTGTTATCCTCCTCCCTAGGAGGAGGGATGAGACTTTAGTGAAAGAATACACATGTGCTTAATACTTGGAAGTGTAATTTGACTTTTTGGTCTTGTGTTTTATCTTATTATATCCGGCCATATACGTCTTATAACATAGAAATGATTTATTTTTTATGTATTGGGTATAAAAGTGGGTATTTGTTTGAGTATAGATAGGTATTGGTGCTTTCGTGTACGCTTAAATGTATTTTATTGCGAAACGTAAACGTTTTACGTAACCAATAAAAATAAAATATGAAAAGTTATAAATTATCCTCGTAATAATTATATAACACTTGCTTGACGTAAACTTTTATTTGTTTGATGTCTGTTTACGCGAATGTTGATTTTTAGTTTACGCGATTTAACAAAACGATGAAAACTATAAGCAAACGCGTAAAAGTATAAAAATAAATAATGGAAAGTTTTGAGTCGTAAAATGACCTGAAATAACGGATTGTTACACAAATTCTGCCGACCATTCATTTTTTTACATTTTCCAACAGCTTTTAATAAGTTTTGCAGATTTTCTATTAGCTATAACTTTCTCGTCCGGTGTCCGTTTTTAGTGATTCGACTTCATATTTTTACGTTGTTGGATGGTCTAGGCATTACACTAAAGTCTCGACCCATAGACACTACCTTGATGGGTCGTTCATAGCCTCAAAATCTCCTATTCATCTATTTTCACCAATTTTGCAATTCTTCTATTTTTGCAAATTTAAACATGAGATTACTTTTGCAAGCTCTAGATTTTGAACATATCTTATCCCTAACAGTCTAGATTAGTGTAGTGAAGCTAAGTACTACGCAAGTTCCAATTTTATTAGTGAAATGATCAAACGCGTATTATACTAGATACTTTGCATAATTTCGAGAAAGAACATCAAAACACAACCTAAACTTATAGTTTTCGTTCAAGGTCATTATTTAGGTCTAAGCACTGTGTTAAGATGATAAATTTATGCATGAAACACTATTTTGAAAATGTACACAAAATGTATGCACTATGTTAGATACTTTGCATTTTATTAGAAAAATATCAAGTTTTTGAAACGCGACGTGTATAGGTGATACAATATTGATATAGATGGTTGAAATGAACATATGCAAACATGCTTACAAGACTTGGTAGAAGACAAGCAAGAGTAGCTATGCAAACCACCTAAAAACCTTTAAAAAACCCTAAACATGCTACTTTGCAACCCTTTTAAAAACCTTCTTCTTTAGGAATTCTTAACCAAAACTCAACCCTTAGTTTTGATGCCCTAGTTGCTGCCGTGAGATGAGAGGAAGGAGACAAGAGTGCTTGTGTTTGTTGTGTGAGGTAAAATCTATCTAGTGAGACTTTTCTTGCAACTTCCTGGTATAAAACACTTAACCTCTTGTAAAATATTTAAACCACTTTGCAAAATCCTTGTTTCTACTCTTGTGGCTGGCGAATACTTAAGAGAGGAAAAGAGTAGTATTTGTGTTTTGAGAATGTAAGTATGGAGAGTGTTAGGTAAGTTTCTTATATAGGAAAGTAAAATGGCAAAGTCTAAAGTATGTTTTCTAGCTCAATAGTGCTTATCAATCCAAAAATAGGTGTTGAGTGTCTTGGGGCTTAGCTTGGCCGGTCATGGTATCAAAGGGAAAAGAGGAAGGCTTAAGGTGATGGGACAATTCTCTTGTCTTGATCATGCTTTAAGTTATACCATAATTATATAGGTTTGTGTCCCTAAACAAAGCATTATGTTTCTTTGCCACATTTAGAAGTGATAGGTAGGATTTTTGAGATTTAGAGAGGGGAGGGGGGTCGACGGTTTAAATGAGAGAGGAGGGAGGATACATTTTTGAATTTGATTCTAGAAGTCTTAATACATATATATACTATAAAGGTTGTATATCATTGTGCATGCATGAATAAGTGTACCACTCAAACAGTTTACGCTAAAATTATGAAAACGCACTTAAGTTAGTTGCAAAATATGAACATGATGATAACAATATGTTAAATATGAGTAGACTAAACTTAGTCTAAAGTTGGTGTGCGTCCGAAGATGTTTTTCAGTTTATACGATTTAACTTAACGGTTATAATTAAAAGTAAACACGTAAAGGTTTAAAGTAAATAGTTTTGAGTTTATTGACGTAAAATGACCTAAAAATGTGGATTGTCACAACAACAGTACATCAGCGAAGGCTAGTTCAAATATTAGGCATGTGACACCCAAGTCAATCCCTCGCGGGTTGTTTATCCAGGGTAAAACACATTGTATTGTCTTTTACTATATAAAATAGAAATAAAGTATGACATCATATATCGCGTATAAGTTTTTCAATTTTACTCCAATAGTTTGACATATAAGATTTGTTGATGTCAGCACAGTCTGTTTAATAGAATGGATAGATAGATGTAAGCAATACACATCTTAAGTTGGATAAGAATCCGGAAACAACCACGGTGATATCGATTAGGCCGCATACGCCAAAACAACACCTGGATCTTCTCTTGGTAGCCTTAACCTCTTCATTTAACCGTTTATTGTATTCGCAAAATTCTTGACAACCATATAACATCCAAATTTCTTAAAACCCCGGCTACCTTTAACCTTACTCCTTGTGGTGATAGTTTGTTAAACTTATCATATTATACAATTATCCATAATGTGTTGTGTGGGTTATGAATAATATAGGCTACAACATTCGAGCTTTTTGGAAAAGACTTACTGGGGTTTCTGGCTACGACTTTTCCTAGCTAAAAACATTTGGTTAGCACAAGTCCTTGCCTAAGAGTCCTTGGTAAAACCTTGTCGTTAATACTATTGGCTATGACGTTTTATGGCTTTTTTATATAACTTATACTTACTATTATAATATACAAAGTTAAAACTGTTATGTATTATATTTTATATTGTACATTGTATATTATATACTTTGTGAAAAACATAATAGGTTTCATTTCAAAATAGTCATGTTCAGTTTTCTCAAATTTGTTTCTATAAAATCATCTTAAGTATTATTTGTTTGGTACTCTTATAGAGATATCTAATCTCTAATACTTATCTCTAAAAAAAGTAAGGTAAGGTAACACCAAATACCGTCTTTCACGGGTTATGGGTTTCAATACTGTCTTTCACGGTGTATGAGGGAGGTTGAGATGTAGACAGTCATACCCCTACCTAATGTAGAGAGGCTGCTTCCGGTTATACCAAAGGTATAAAAGAACTTCCGGTCTTGCAAGGAGCGACAATCGAACAATTGACCTCTATCTCCATAGACAAAGGTGATAACCACTTGATCCAACCTTTCTATGATTCTAATCTCTATCTCTCACTACAAAAAAAACTGCCTATAGTGACAAAAAATCGGTGACGACATTTAATTTCCATCACTAAAATGACCCTATAGTCACGAAATGTAGTGACGAATACATCTATTGTCACAATTTAGCTGTTAGTGACGAAACTTGTTCGTCATAAAGATTATATGCTTAAATGACGAAATTATTCGTCACTGACTTTGGCAAATACATTTACTTTTTTTGTTATCTAACACTCAAAACTACAAGGACTGAAGTTGACAAGATACATAAGTTTATAAAAAACGCGCATTACTAATTTACTGGGTCAAATTTTGTTCATATCATTCCCTCTGATTTCACATACAAACACAACGAAAAAATTATTCACAACTTCTCACACTAAAAACACACACTATAACCATCTGAAATCTGATGAATCTTATTATTCTCATTTTTGCCCTAATTTTTTCGGAGGTCATCTCTTCTTTCTAATCCCTAATTATTACGTATTGATTTTATCTAATTTTAAAGATATGATGTTACTCATTTGTAATTGTTGTAAATTCGTTGAATAAATTGTATATGTTCGTGTTTGCGTGCTTATTTGATTGTTGATTTACTTTCTTATTTGAGTTAATTGGCTTATAATCGATATTATATGAATCCAGATTGATTCTGACCTAATTTGAACGAGTTTTAGAGCGAAAACTGTTATTGCTAATTTTGAGTTAGGGGTGTTTGTTTCGGCTTATGGCTTTTTTGAGTTTGGGCTTATGTTTCATAAGCTCACTTTTTGTGGCTTATTTGGAAACTTTTCGGCTTATATAAGTTCATTATGTCATAATAAACTTATATAAGCCAAGAAGTTTGAAAATAAGCCACAAAAAGTAGGCGTGTGAAACATAAGCCCAAAACCAAATAAGCCGTAAGCCGGCTATATAAGCCGAAACAAACACCCCCTTAGAATGTCATTTGTCTATATAATTTCTGTCATTAATCTTATATCTTAGTCGTATTAGAACAACGAGGCCTTGCTTATATCTTCTTACTGATGAGGTAATATTATGGATTAAACAGCATGCATATCAAAGCTTGACACATAATTGTCATGCATGTTGAAATGGAAACATATTTCTTGTAATGGACATCTTTGTGCTTTATCCAAGGTGCTTCAGACTGCTGTTTTTTTGCATCTGAATTCGATAGGAAAGAAAATATAATAAGTGAGGATCATGATTGTATGTTCTATACTTAAATCTGCAGCTACAAGAGGCTTGGAGTGTACATCTATTGACTGCATGTGAGTCAATAAAACCAACGTCACATAGGTGGAACATTTTAGTTTGTCGATCTCTTTTCTCACCAAATGGAGGAGACCAAATTCCTATATTAAAAACAGCTGCTGCAGTATTAACAAGGTTATTTCTCCCCTTTATGTGCTTCCATCTCTAATTTCCTTATTATCTTCATAGGTGTATATATCAAAATTACTATCTGACCATTATTCTCCGAGGAAAGGTCTTTAATGAATTCATGTTTTAGACCATAGGGATTTTCTCAATGCTTCCACATTTCCACTCCCCCTCCTCTCTTTTATTTGATTGCATTAAATGAAGAGGCTTTGAAATAGATGAAAAAATGCTACGGTTAATGATGTCAATCGTATATTTTATACCCTATCAGTTCTTTGAATTTGGCTAATACACGCGATCAACTTTCTGCGGTCATATGCATAACTTGTTTCATTATTATGCAGGTCATATGAAGCTTTTCATGGTCGGTCTCTTGGAATTATTGCTTTTGCTGCATGGGGTCTTGGACCATTATTACGTGCGTGTAGGATCCTTTTTCTTCAGGTATGTATTGATTGATCAAGTTAGTTTTGTGACCTTAAGTAGCTAATAGCCTGATACCATGATTGCTCGATACAGAAAAATGATAATAGTTGGGCCAAGAGTAAAGAACATCAGGTGATGACGTCTTACATTCAACCGCTGCTGCTAGGGGGTGGTGCTGTTCTTATATGCAGGTGAAAGTAACATCATTATAGAAGTTGAAAGCAGATATAGGATTACTATTACCAGATATTTGTTGTCAGTTTTTGCTGATCAGTCACTTATATTCGCAGAGTACTCGTTACTTAAAGTTCTGTACTATGTTTATTCACTAGTATACACTTAGGTGTAATTCGTTACTTAAACTGAAAAGTTTCTTAACTTCTATAGGCTTGATTCTTAGTGTGTATTCTAAATTTTGGAGCAATTTACTTCTGATAAATGCATTTTATTGAGAGCTGTGAGATTATCGACCTCACTTGAGTACACAACTTGGTCAGTGAGTATGTATGATCGTAGGGCACACTCACTTATAGGCAATTCATTACGAGTTGGATCCTTATGGCATGAAGTTTCACATATTTGTTTAATAAGTTTTCAAATGTGTATCATTGTGTGTTATATTTGTTACTTTTATTTATCTTTTACATATATGATTAGTTGTCTGTTGTAATTGGACAGGGGATGGAGATTATGACAAATTTCAAGATGACTCGGAACAGGATGGGGTCGCGGGGTAATCTGTTTTTAGTTTGATCGGTATAAGTTTCTTTTTCCTCTTATTTAATCACACTATACTATTCTTTTGATCATTCTTCTATATGTTTCAGTGCTGTAAAACTGTTCGCCTTGGCCTTAGAACGAGTTGAAAGGAAAATAAATTCAACCACAAGCAAACAATCTGCTGCCATATTGTTGTCTTTCTCTGAGAACATACATTCACTTTTGAAAGATGGACAATCGCAAAGTATTGTGGACTCACAGGTGTGAATATTATATTTCTTTTACTGTGACATACATTTCCATATTTTGCAATTTATAAAGATTCATATATTGTTACAAATCTTTAAACAGGCCCGATTTACTTATTCTCAAGAGAACAAAGGAATCGATCGAGACGAGGGACATCATTTTCCACGGTGCAACAATATACGCAAACGCACTCATGCATGTTGGAACTACTGTTGACACATTTCTAAGGGAGAATATGGTAGATACGTCTTTGTACTTTGCTATCATTTTTATCTTTTTTACAGATTGTCATTGAAAATTCTATGTGTTGTTGCTTGCATGTGATTTCAGGATTGGCTGAGCAAGGCCACAAACTGGGCTAAATTTGGTGCAACAACTGGTCTTGGTGTTATTCACAGTGGCCACCTGAAGCAAGGAAGATTAGTGATGGTTTCTTATCTTCCTCAAAATGGGTCCGGTGGTGGTAGTCGCTATTCTGAAGGTGGGTCCCTCTAAGCTTTGGGTTCTAATTAATCAATTTCTTTTAATTTAGGGTGCGTTTGGATTGGAGTCTTGAATCACTATCGCCATGAGTTTAGATATAGGGTGGAATGAAATCGGAACGAGTTTATGAGTTTAAATATAGGGTGTTCCATCTTCTGCCTTCGGTTCATGCACTAACTATTGTATGTTGTTTTATTTTATTCCAGGGAATACAAGATACCAGAAACAAGGCACATCCAATGTATATCTTCATCGAAAAGCTACTCAGTAACCGATTTGCTATCCAAGTCGACCATTGCCCAACACCTACCTAGCCGCATTGGCAAACAATGTCGTGAGAGGTAAGATTTATTTCGTCCATGAAATCAAAAACCGTCTTCTTTTTATAATGTTGCCACGACATACAAAGTCCATTCCTCCCTCATCTGCTGGTTCTACAAGCTACATGTTTATAAATATTAATCTCAGTCAGTTATATGTTTCAGGTGACACAATCATTTGAATCCTAAGATTAACAAGGAGGCTTGGAGTCAAGAGGAGGAATTAGTATTTATTCACGCACATCAAGTTTATGGAAACAAATGGGCAGAGTTAACAAAATTCTTACCTGGACGGTATGCGTACGCTTAATAATAGGTTGCATGTATTTAGATTACACTTTAAGCCCATCTGACATGTTTTCGTTTTAGCTAAATGGGTTGGTTGAAAATGCTAACTCCACTGACAAATACACTTTACTAATCTATGATATCCTTAGTTTTACATCGTATTTATGAACATATTTCAACTTTTGTAATTAGTAACATGTCATTGGTATGTGAGTCTCATCTCAGCTTCGGACAATGCCGCATTAAGAATCATTGGTATGAGTACTTATGTTACGATCATTGTTATTTGTTGAATGTTATTTACGACCGTAATCTCCTTAGAATGAAACAATTTTTATATAAATGCCGTATTCCATGGGTTTCTTTAATCTAGTGTACTCATAATAATAGACCGTCTGACTCGTTTTTTTGCCATATAATTATCAGGTTCAAATGGTTGTAGCAGGCTTATTAACGCTAAAGATAGGATCATTTAAAGGTAAGTTGTTTATTCGTGTTTGTTGTGGTCCACAACCGTCAGCATGCATACAAATTTAATGAAAACCTTGCAGCGTCTCGAATGTTGTCCGATTCGTAGATATCATGAAACTGTTGTTTACTTGGGGTTCTGGAAAGGTTAAGACATTTGTTGTACTTTCTTGAAACATGCCTATCAGGTTAATGTTTAATATATCATTGGTGAAAATGTTCAAACAATTTGAATCGTCCAAGTCGGTGTTGGTTGGATATTAGGAGGGAATGTGAGGTTGTTATCCAATGTTAGTTCTTTACTTAAAGGTATATGTTAGGAGGGACAGTGGGTTGTTATTAAAAATACAAGAAACCGAGAGCTACAACGATGCGTGTATTGGTGGATCTCAGATATCGACGCCTCAAGATATTCAGTGGTCTGGGTGGCCTTTTGACGCATTGTTTCTTTTCGACAACAGAATAGGAAGAGCTTTCTCTTAAAACCTTGTATTGAGTATGTTCCCTAGACTGTTCATCGAGCATGTAGATTTTGTGTTGAGTTTGAATTTGATAGGTTATTGGTTCGGTTTGTGTTGAGTTTCGAGCTTGTAGATTTTGTGAGTAAAATTAGTATTTATGAATAAGTTAATATTGTTTGACTTGTTGCTACAGATTTTTAGATTTGAGTTCATTTGCAAAAATATTTATGAAGCGTAATAGAAATTACTGTAGTACATAATTTTTTTTATATGTTCATTTTTAGTGACAACGTATTTCGTCACTATTGGACGTTAAAGGTCCGTTAGTTTCCCGTTAGGTTCACCCAAATAATGACGTCTTTCTTTCGTCACTAATTTCATCAAATAGTGACGATTTTAGCCACTTTAGTGATGAAATTAAGTAAAGAAATGGGTTGTCACACACCCATAAGTGACGACTTTAGTTCGTCACTAATTTAATGTCAAATTTCATTTCGTCATTAAAAAATTTGTGACGGAGCTATTGTGACGACAAGTGACGACGTCGATTTTCGTCATTAAACTGGTTTAGTGACCAATTTTCCTCCTATAGTGATGATTTTCTATTCGTCATTAAAGCCTTTTTTTCTTGTAGTGAAACAGTGACATGTATTGATATATCTTGGGAAGATTTGAATAGTCAGATTGAAATAGGGAAATCAAGGATTTCTTGGATCATTTCAGATTTGCACAACATCAAAGAAGTGCTGATAAAGCTGCCTGCATCAAACAGGGCTGAGTTGCAACCATGTTTTTCTAGTTTGTGCTCCGAAGCCAATATTGTGGTGAAGAAAATAATGGATTATGTGAAGAACCTATGCGACATGAAGGAAAGCCGTTTTAGTGTCTACATTAATGGGCTTGCTACAACATCACTGCAGTCATTCTAGCAAACTGTAAGTTCTTGGACGTTGGTACCGGCCTCCCTTTAGGAGGTTCTGTATTGGGTGGTATCAGTGGTACAGATTTATTGGTGTCTGCTCTAGGTTTGACACAACCTAAAGCAGGACGTGGTATCGTGCTTCCTAGTGTTTTGATACATTTTGGGGGGATTTAGTTTAAACTCACAAAAAATAAATATAACCAAAGTGGCAATTTTTGATGACACTGTCCTTTTTGTTTTGTTTTCAGGTTCCCATGTTCTTTGATATGGAATAGTCAACCCGCACAACTTGGAATG
>BQNB010045736.1:0-40724 GCA_026074375.1 Tanacetum coccineum | reverse complement strand
ATGCCGAATGTTATAAAAGCGAGGGATTTCTAAAAAGAGTAACTTTTGAGATATGTCGTCGAGACGGATGTTAAAGTTAGGCGTATAAGTGTTGATAAAGCGTTTTTGGAAATATGGATTTAACCAAATATAGGGGACGGTATTAACGTCTTGAAACTTAAAACTTTCCTAAAATAATAACTTTTGAGTAAGCGTCGAATTTAATGTAAACTTGTACTTTCACTTGATCTTATTTTCTTAAGCAAACTATAACACAAACACATATGGGTGCTTTCTTGTTGATAAGTATACCCCTCTTGGTTGCGTATATCGTATCTTAGTCCTAAGACGCGTCATTTCTTTAGGTGACGGCTAGGATTGTGTATCATCTTTCTTTTACGTGATTATCATTTGCTCATCGCTCTAAGGTGAGTTCATAGCCCCACTTTTTATTCGTTTTGGATAAATGTTTTACAACTATTGGGGTGAGAAACATTGCTTATTTTAAACTTCGGACACAAGTGTTTTCAGTTATCATTTCTTGTTTACGTGTTGCCTAAGTAGCGATTAGACCACTATCATGCCCGGACCATCATGAACCGTTAGTTATCTATGACCAATGGGATTAGTTAAGTAAGCGTGGGTGTTATAAATAGATCTATTGGGACTAATTATACCTATCCGGACGGGTTCTACTTCGTTAAGAATGAACGGATATATACCATGTCGGAAGGTGGTGTCTTTTTCGCACACTTGTAGGGCAAAATCATTATCTAGCATATTACGTGCATCACTAGATTTAGCATTGGTGTCATGAGCTTAGCGCAATAGTAAATACCCTTTTAATGTGATATTGTATCTATTATAATAGTCACATCACTTTTAAAAATCTTGTGGTCCAACCTAGCATGTTTTTCTCAGGTGCTTAGCTGGATTATTATTGAAGTGCTATTTGATGTTGCATGCATTTCTGGGTGACTTTTCAAGATTGATTATCTTTAAACTTATTTACTCGTTGTCATAAAAACATGTTATGATTTCCGCTGCATTTTCGTTAAGCTTCCACTAAAACTATTTCATTTATGTCAAGAATATTGTACGAAATATTTTGATTTATTCAAAGCAACGAGTTACGTTTTATCAAACGTCCATTTAGTGGTCGTTCACTTGATCTTGTGCGATGTATGCAATGATGTCACACCTCCGGACACGTATTCCGTCCAGGCCCTGTTTGGGGGTGTGACAAATTCGTATCAGAGCCAAGGTTATAGTGAACCAGGTAGCTTATACTAGGCATGGTCTATAACCAGTATGTGATCCTACGTGTTCTTACCTGCTTGCATATGTATCGTATTATAATAGCCTTTTTATATGTATACGTATAAGTACTAATTATATATCATATTGCCATAATTACTTTATACATCATTTTGCCATATCATATTCTGCATCATATTTATTTCTCTGCACTGCTTGCACTTTGCATGCTTTCATATAAAGTGGATTTATATAAACTTTTGCTTGTGCTGGTCATGGCAGCTCCTGTTATTTCTATTTTGTCGGATTCGTCTGAGCAGAGTGTGGGTTCTCATGCCCCACGAGTAATTCTTTTTGGCGCTATTCCTGTTATTATCCCCGTTATCCCTGAGGTTCCAATTGTTCTTGTTGATACCTTAGTTGCACCAGAGGTGGGAGCAGTTTCTGTCATCTCACCTACCGGAGTTCTTGATTTGGTGGATTATTCATCTTTTTTTATTCTGATCCATCGGAGGATTCCTTACCTCTAGCACCAGAGTTACCATTGGTTTTACCCTTCTTATGTTCTGATGACTCAGAGTCAGACGATTAGTTCGAGCCTGTTGAGCAGAGACCCGAGAGCCATAAGTCTCCTGCCGCTTATGATGTTATGGTTTCGAGGTGGAGGGACAGGGTCGCATCTAGGCCATCCTCACTGTCGGGATCATCATCTTACGACACTCTTACACCATCATCTGAGTTTCCCCTTGCTCCTATTGTTGCCCCATCCGGGATTCGTAGACGGTCAGCAATTCTTATCTGACCCGGTGAGGCTATTCCTTTCGATCGACCTTACCGCACCCATCTGAATTGGCCGCGTAAGTTGTTGACTGCGAGGAAGAGAGTTAGACCTTTTCCTGCTCGTAGACTTGCATGGAGACGTGCATCTCATCGTTCATCGGATCATTATTCTTCACCAGATTTTACTTCAGACTCATCTTCTTCTGGTTCATCTTCATATTCATCATCAGTTCATTCTTCAGAGTTCGATGCATCAGGTCAGACTCATTTAGGACCATCGACTAGAGTTGCATCACCTAGATTGGTTTATCTCCTGGTTTTGACTCCACGATATAGTGAGGCATTTAGATATTGGAGGTCTGTACCATTGTCTACTCTTTACCCACCGACGACATCAGAGTCATCCCTAGATTTATCTTTTGAGAGGTCATTGGATTCATCTTCACCTTCTGCTGGACCATCTCGCAAGAGATGTAGATCCCCTACTACTTTGGTACCATCATCCACTCTTGTTTTGAGATCGATAGCCCCTACTCCTGCTGATCTTTTACCACCTCACAAGAGGTTCAGAGATTCACACTCACCTGAGGATAGCAGAGAGGAACATATGAAGATTGGTATTGCTGATGCAGAGACTATTGCAGATTTGGGTATTAGTGATGGAGTTGTAGCTCATACTAAGGATGGTATAGGTATGGGAGTTGAGATTGCTGCTAGTGATATTAGGGAGGACGAGGAGGAGTTTGAGGCAGATGCTAGTGCGGTACACACAAGGGAGATCGTTGTAGATCCATTGGTTACTAGCGGTATTTCTAAGTCCACTAGAGGAGATGTTCCTGATCTTGAGGATACCATTTATGATATAGTTCACTACATGTTGGAGGTTCCTCTTGATAGGATTACTGAGTTTGAGACTTCTCAGAGACAGTTGGAGGTTGTTCAGTTGATAGCTAGCGGAGAGAGAGCTAGTTTGTCTGATATGACTAGGAGTTTAGAATGGGAGAACCAAAAGGTTCGAGCTTTGTTGAGTATCGAGAGAGATCGAGTTGACAGTCTTCGTCATCACATGGCACTTTCTCAGGAGGAGTTTCGTCAGATTCGTAGGGATTGTGATGATGCTCGGAGGAGACTTAGGAGGATGGAGTCATTTGTTGCGAGGCGTTTGGGATTCCGCACTTAGTTTGTTAGTATCTAGGTTATGTAGGACATTAGACTGATGGTTAGGTCTAGATGTTAGTAGTAGAAATATTGCAAATCAAGTACCCTGTCATGGGGGATTGTACCCAATTCGATTCTAATATATATATATATATATATATATATATATATATATATATATATATATACATATATATACATATATACATATATATACATATATACATATATATACACATATATACATATATATATATATATATGAAATCTTATTCTACTATACCATTGTGTGTTCATCTTTAATATGATATTGTTATTTACTCGTTCTGGCAAAACGTGTTGTTATTATACTTTATTTCATATTATGTATTTAATTCTCATTGTAAGTCACCGCATATCGTCTCGAATCTCATCATGTGCTATGTCTTGTGGTTAGGAAATGACTATCACACATTCCGAAATGACCCCTGAAGCAATCAAAGAGCTCATTGCCCAGCTAGTGGCTGAGGCATTGGGTAACTGTGAGGCAACCCGTGCTGTTAACGCTCTCGAGGTCGAAAGTTAAAGCCAAAATGACAATGACGGCAATGATGGAAATGGTAAAATGCAGCCGCTCAATTTCAAAGGGAACTGAAGGATTGTTAGGTTTGAAAAGATGTTTGGAAGAAGGAAACCGTGCACACATCAACAATTGTCCAGAGGTATATATAACAACCCGTAATTTTCCAGTATTTCATCAATGTAATATCTACTTATTATATTAAGTACTACTTTTTCACAGGAATAAAATTTTGTTTCATTTCATTTCATTACGTAACATAATTTACATTTCCAAAAGTAAACAAGCTCTCGCAACGACCTATGCCTATTCTATCTATGTTTACATCAAGTAAACATCATAAACATGTCCACGTCAATGATCTAATTAATCTATTATTATCATTATACGTTATCAATTAACGTAGTTTTTCAATCGACATTACTACCAAATGAACTTTACCGTAACGTTATGCCTAAACCCTAATTGGGTAATGTAAACATCCAAGATGAAAGTACAATCAATCAAAGCACATGTACAAGAAATTATAACATCTCATTTGAATATAATTTTCCTCCAAAATAAGGTACAAGTCCTTTAAAGCATAATGTACAAGTCATTAATGCACGACATCAAAAATAGCTGTTTTACCTCTGTTTTCCTAAGGAAACTTATACAATCCATCAAGTACAAGTTACAAGCAAGTCATGAACTTCAGATTTGACATTCTATAAATTCATTCTCAAATCATGAAAATAACAAGAAATCCAAGTTATAAACCCTAACTCAAGCTAAAATAGTAAACCGTGACCCGTTTCTTGATTTTTATCCATTTTAAACCTCAACCACTACCCAAATAAGTTGTAATAACATAAATTGCAACATTATAAATCACATTCCATCATTACATCATCATTTCAACAACAATATACAAGAATTAAACCTAGAAAACCTTAAACAAACCCTAATTTCAAAACCCATGACCCGTTTACTCATTTTTTACCCATTTTAAACACAAACCACTAATCAAATCTTGTTGTAAACCCTTAATATAAGTCTTGTAATCCTTAACCTATCATTATTAATCCAATGTACTCGAAAAACAAGCAAGAAAACCCTATACGTGCCCTAATTTGGACATTCGACCCGTTTACTCGTTTTCACCCATTTTAAACCCGAACCACCTATCAATTCTTGTTAATAATACTTAATACAAGTCTTGTGAACATATATCTATCATTATATCATAAGAGTACACAAAATGCAAGCTTAAAAACTCAATTCGAGCCCTAACCAACCCGCGACCCTATTCTTTGCATTTTGACCCATTTTGAAAGTTACTCTTGCACTCAAGCACCTTGGTGACCATGCTACTTCTCTTCTAAGCAGCTTACAAAGCTACTTGATGCATTCCTTGGCTAGAAAAACAACCACATCACCTCCCTTGGATGTCCCTAAGATATGCCGCTGACTACAAACCCCACCAAACACCCCTTAGAAACCTTCCAACACCTTCATACTAGTTCCTAGCCTTGCTAACTCATTCCATAGTCTCTCCCCATCATCTCCTAGCTGCTACACATGTCCAAGGCTTGGCCATTAAGTCTCCTTGGCCACCAAGGTACTATTCGACTATAAATAGGGCTCATAACCCTTCATTCTAACACATTCCCTCCCCCACGTCTTCTTTCAAAACCCAAATAAGCACAAATATTTGCTCAAGAATGTTCCTAAGAAATTCTCAATATAGAAGTGAAGCAAAAGATACCAAGAAAAGAAGCCCCGGAGTCGTTATTCTAGGCGTACGAAGTTAAAAGTCCCGATTTCAACCTGTTTTCAAGCTATAAGCTCAAAACCAGGTTCCATAAGCTCACATTATGTTTTCCTACCCTTATAATGTTCATATGATCATGCTAATTCTATGGTTAAAAGCTTTGAACTCAAAAACATATATGTTTTACCTTTTTGATCTAAACCGAGCTCATGAAACCCTAATTCCATGTTTTTGCTTAATCTATAAGCTAAAATTGTAAACTATTGTTATAATCTATCCTAATAAGCTTATCTAACATTATAATAACCACTTTATCAAAGTCTGGAGGAATTTGAATTAAAAAACCTACGCGTTTTCCATTTAAAACCCTAATTCGATCCCATTTAGATATTTCTAGCTTAACGAATCGTTCATCTTAACATTAATGTTAAGCGTTAAACCTTCATATTTTTACTTATATTAATAAGCTATAACCTGCAAATTACTTTTCATATTGAAAAATATCATTATTAATGATTTTTGGACTAAAACGATACATTTTTTTCCATAGCGAAAAGGGTATAATCGTAATTTTTTTTTTTCTTTCTCTGAAACTTATAAACTAAATGGGGCCTTAAATGTCATTTATTCAAAGTTAAACAATAGGGGTCCTAATTATGTCACTTTCAAAGTACAAGGTTTACCTTTGTACATCTTTATAAACTAAAGGACCAAACTTGTAAAAGTGAAAACTCCAAGGGATGTTTTGCCATATTTCATTTCTAAGGGTCTAAAATGTAACATTTTGAAAAAGTTATAGAAAATATGTTATCAAAACATTATAAAGACATAACTTTTAATTAACGCTTGACGTGCTTATCAATTTCCATTATCACGCAAAACGCGCTTAAAACCGATTATTTAGTCACTATTATAAATTCATCATTGATGTACTTTTTAATCAAGTCTAATCTATATCTACCCAATCTAGGAAGTTTTCATATTAAGGAGGTTTTATCTTGTGTATTACTTTCTGACTGAGTTGTTTGGTTTTACGTTGATAAAATATAAAAATGCCTAAAAACATAATAAATTTTTTCACATTCTTTACGTTTGATTAACACAAAAAATAAAAACGATCAAACCGTAAAAATTAAACAAAAACAAGTATTTTTATAAATATACACTTTCAAAAACTTATATTACTTCCAATGTATGAATAAACAAATGCTATGCATTTTATGATGGTTTAATAAACAAAAGAATTGCTAAAGTTTGTGTGAATGTTCGAGTAACGTTACTAAAGTTTAAAACTTACATATAGTTACTCAAGTATACATGGTTATTGTATGAGTTATTAAACCTATAAAAATATTTGTAAACATCACTAAACTTGTAAAAACGCAATATTTATGTTACTTAACTTATCCGAAAATATGCGTTGAGGTTACCCGATTAACACTGGAAATATTGAAGTGTGTGCTTCCTATAAGTTTAGTAACCTATTTGTAACGTTTTAAACTTTAGTAACGTAATCGAACATTTACGCAAACTTTAGTAACATTTGTGTATAATAACCCCTTTAGATCAAAGGAAACCTTTATATCAAATGGTGGTAAACTTTTTATAAACATCAAAAAACATTTTTTACATTAAAAAAAGAAATGTTTTATTCAAATAAACATTTTTGAATTTCAAATTTTTCAGACCTAAACCGGCTATAAATGGCCCAGTTAAAACACCTCCCCTGAATAGGGATAAAAGGGAGCGTCTGATAAGGGGCGGCCCCCATTAAATTACATGGGCGGCCCCCTATTTAAGGGGTCGGCCATAGACCCTGATACCTCCTTTTTGTCCTAATAAATACGGACTAATTCCCCCAATATTTTTTTCTCACCTTTTGCACTGTCTTTCTTTCTGCTCAAAACAACCCACTTATCCTCTCTAAAATCCTTTGATCATTTAATCATAAAGCTTTGTTTCCAAGTGATCCAAGCTATATTCCTTAAGTGCAAGAGAAGAATACTTCCATCATCAAGTGAAGAAGTATTACACCTTAGTGTGCATAGCAATCTTGTTGCATTCATATCACATATTTGTAAATCAATTGTATATCTTGTAGTTGTGTGTAGTAGCTAGATCTTGGTGATCTTTGTAAGTATAGTTAGATCGTTGGGTATCATTAACCAAGTAGTGTTAGGTAGTTGTGATATAAGTAGTGTGGTGAAGTAAAGTCGTGAAGTTGTGAAGAAGTCGTGAAGTTTTAAAGAAGTCGTGAAGTTGTGAAGAAGTTGTGAAGTTGTGAAGAAGTCGTGAAGTTGTGAAGTCGTGAACAAGTCGTGAAGTTGTGTTGTGATAGATTGGTTCTAGCTAAGATTAGAACTCGACATTTAGCTTAGTGTCGTAAATTGATATAAGCAGAAACGTTGTGAACATTTTTCTCCTCATAAGGAGTTTTGTTGACATAGTGAAGAAAACTCTCGAGTTTTGGTCTCCGGAGGAGTGGAGTAGGGCGAGAGAGGTGCTTTCGTTACCGAACACTATAAATCCTCGCATTGTGTTTTGATATTGTTCTACTCTTATCTCTTGTCTACTTTATCATTTCATAATTTACATTGGTTGCATATTGAGGCAAGCATTCATTCACAAAGGTCGAATCTAAGTTTTACAAACATACATAAAACTTAAATTTAAAAAGCGGTAAACTATTCAACCCCCATTCTAGTTTTCCACAATTGGGTAAAAGCCACGTAACAAGGATTTTTTAAAATAAAATTTATTTTAAACTTGAATACGATCTATGGAAGCGGAAAAATATTTAGAAGGAGCAAGCAATCTATGCAAAGACCACCACTATTTGAAATTTGATTGAATTTTATTTATTGGAAAAAATATATTCGAAACTTATGTGAAGTCAAAAATCAGAGTGTTGGCATGTTATTACCTGATGCGGTGATTTTCCTCCCATTCAATTTAATCCCGAAACTAAAAAAGATGAAATTTGTTATCTTTTTCCACAAACAAAAAGATGGAACTTAAAAAGAAACTTGCTAAAGATAATGAAGTCAAAATGGTAATTTATAAGCTTAACCACGTAAAGAATATGAAAAAAAAATTTATGTGTCAAACCGCAAAGGAAATTTTGGGATTACTTGTTTAATCACTCATCAAGGTAATAATCAAGTCAAAGCAAATAAAATAATCTTCTTGTTCTACAATATGAACAATACATAATCATGAAAGAGGAATCAAATAATAATGCATTTGCTAAAATAAACACTATTATGACTAGTTCAAAAAGCCCTTGATGAAGGTTTTTCTAGCAAGAATTGTGTTAGTAAGTTTCTTAGAGGCATTGCATCTAAATGGCGCGCAAAGACATGCAAATTGAAGAATCAAATAATCTAACAACTCTTTCACTTGACAAACTTATTGGAAATTTAAAAGTCTATGAAGAAGTAATCAAGAAAGACTCCGAAACCGTCAAAAACAAAAGAGAACAAAGTAGATCTATTGCCTTGAAAGCTAGAAAGGAATCTAGTGATGAAGATAGTTCAACCTCCGATAGTGAAGATGAAGAATACGTCATGGCCGTAAGAAACTTCAAGAAATTCTTCAAAAGACAAGGACGATTCGTAAAACAACCATATGAAGAAAGAAGATCATTCCAAAGAAATAAAGATGACAAAAATAAACAATTGATATAGAAAATGTTTCAAGTGTGGAGATCCCAAATCAATCTCATCGGAGAATGATCGAAACAATTAAAATATCAAAACAATAGGTCGTCCGTGGGAGTAATCTTGGAGTGATAGCGTCGATGATGAAGAGGGAAGAAGACAAAGGACGAAAAGTGTCTTATGGGCTAAAGATTCGCAATGAAGGAACTTTCCGAAACATGAATATTTTAGTGATCGACCAATCATTACTACGAAAATGTCTTAGATAATGAATATAGTAGACTATGCAAAAATACGGACTAAAAGTCATGGTCAAAAAATAAATTCTAAAAACCAAGCTCAAATAAGAATGAGAAAATGAATGTACTAGAACTAAAAAAACAAATATCAGGTTAGAAAAATGTAAGGAAATAATTAGAGAATGAAATTATGTCAATAAGATCTTTAAGCTTGAAAATGTAGTGCTTAAGAAAAAGGAAATATCTAGGCTAGATAAATTTAATTATCTAAGTAGTCCACTCACTTAAAAAACATAAATCAATTTCTCAAAAGACTTCCCGGAGATAAACCGGATTCGGTTTGAAATTTACCAAATGATCACCTAGCGAAACAAACAAGAAAAGTTTGTAAAAGCTTCAAGAAGTTCGATCAAAAGAAAAATGATGAGAATAAAACCCAAAATTTATACTTATAAATATATACTAAAATTCTTATATTGGCAAGTGATGATGAAGTAAAACGTTTTTACAAACCCTTCTTAAAACCCAGAATTGGATTTACTAAACCCACAATGAGGTCTAAAACTCCACCTCCGAGAATGACTAATAATCCTCGTCCTCGGTCTAAAACACCTCAACCTAGGAGAGACCAAGGTAGACAAAACTTCATAATCACATAATAAGGGAACCATATCACATCCACCTTAGTTACACTAACTCAGATGTGGAAGTTGTTCACCGGTATGATGCCAAAACCAAATGCAAAACATATGCGGAAACAATAACCTCGGATACATGAAACGTTGGGGACCAAATGGCGTAAGCTACACAATCCTGAAATGGAGTGTTATCACAAACAATCTTATGTCTACGGACTAAAGAATTCATGAACAAGCGGTTCCCCATGAACCCCTTTATCATTTACAATGTAAAGACATTAACTAATGATATTCCTAAAAGTCCAAGTACGTCTCACTTTTCATATTCGTAGAATATAGATTATAAGTAAATGACTATGTGTTACTATGATGATGTAGTATAATTAGTTCTTAAAAATAGTGTAGTCTCTAGAAATACCATTTGTTGGTTTTCTAGCTTTGAAGAGATTAGTTCATTATGAACTACTCTTTTGCGTAGATTATAGTCATTCGTCTACAAAATGGAAATCTTCTATGACCACATAGCAAACTCACGTAGATGAAGAAGAGCAAGCTAGTGGTTAACAATTAACATAGAAGTAGGATTAGTCGCGCGAAGATCATAGACACACTATGGATGAAACAATTAAATGAGTATGATGGGGGAACTAAACTTTTTCTTAGGATTACAAATAAAACAATTAAATGATGGAATATTTTTCAATCAATCAAAATATATTAAGGAAATGCTTAAGAAATTTGGACTAGAAGACTCTAAGCCAATGAAAACCCCCATGTCTACGGAAACCAAACTCAAAAGGGACGAAGAGGGTGAGTCCGTAGATAATAACAAAATATAGAGCCTGATAGTAGTTATTATACTTGAATCGAGCAAAGTAGACCGGATAGCATGTTAGTGTTTGCCTTTGTGCACAGCTTTCAAAGGATCCCAAAAACCTCTCACCTAGAAGACGGTTAAGCGTATCTTCCCGATGACATTAAAGCACTAGCAATGGGAATTATGGTATCCCAAGGGATCCGGCATAGAAACAATAGTATTATGCAGATTGTGGATCATGCGGGAGATAAAGTTGATATGCAAGAGCCTAGGTGGTGTTTGCACTTTCATGGGATGTTGTTTAACATCTTTTGGTTTTTCAAAGAACAAACCGCTCTTAGCTATCTCCACATCCCGAAGTGGAATATTTAGTTGCCGGAAAGGCATGTCTACAGCACTATGGATTAAACAAGCTCCATAGACGTATGGCATTAGTTATGACAATATTCCAATAAGTGTGACAACAAAGGGGCTATAGACTTAAGTAGAATCTCGATCAAAACACACACGAACTAAACACATAGAAATTCCCACCACTTCCCTTTTCGTGATAATTTCAAAAAGGGAATAATCTCTTAGAAAATTTCTCATCAGAAACACCATAGCCGATATACTAACTAATGCCACTTAAACGTGAACCATTTAACTAACTTCTACTGCTTAGTCTAGGAATGATGCGAACAAATTGACTAAGTTTTCAGCACAGAAAAATAATAAATGACTATTTTCAAAAATCTGAGAAATAATTTCTCCAACAGGTGTCGTGCCCCCCTTAAAGTCATAAGGGGCCCCCCCTTAATTTTAAGGGGGCCGGCCAGACTTTAAAGGGGCCACCCACTGAACATAAATTTTTTTCTCTCTCTGTGTCTAGGCTTCTGTTTTGCACCAAAATACAAAAAATAGGAAAAACCTATATGAAACCTTTACAAAATTCGCCATCTAAATCATATCTCATTACACATAGTCACCGTCTCATTTATCTTCTAAAGAAAGTCTTTCTCACAACTAGGATCACATGAAAAATTAATTTTCACATATTGTTGAGATAGAGCTAAAAATATTTCTTTTTCATAGCATAATCTTACTTACTTGTTGTCCGAAAAATAATAATCAAATATTATATTTATTGACAACTTGAGGTTGCAGCCAAATTAAATCAAGGACATTTTGGATAATTCTTAGGTCTTTACATGTCTTAGTCTGTCCTAAATAATCACTACACCACATTTGTTGCGGATTTAGTGCACACACTAGTATTTTGCATCAAAGATTGGTTTATCTGTAGACACCCTCTTGCAAAGTAAACTTTTTTTGCATTATATCTTGTTTATAGCCTGTTAATTTTGATATATGGTAAATTATTCTCGTTTGTTTATAATTAGGCCTTTTCTTATCTTTATATGTCTACATGCCAAACTAAAGCCAATTATATCTTATTGCAAGCTTAATTGTTATGTGCTAAAATATCTTAATTAGCATATACAAGGATAGACTTGCTGCAAATCAGAAACACACCAAAACGTAAAACCACTCTCACAAAATTTTTGAGAAAAATCAATTTTTTTTTAAATCTGGGAAATGCCAGTAGGCGGCCCCCTTAATTCATAAAGGGCGGGCCCCTTAATTTTTAAGGAGGACCGGCCCCTATCTTTAAGGGATCATGTGCTAGGCATGCACTAGGTAAAACAGTATCTTTACTTCTCTTTTTCTAACCAAACACCCCCTAGATCTTAGCCACTGTTTCCTTAAACTTCAACAACATTTAATGGAATTTTGATCCTTTGAAAATGCTCAAACTATATGTACTTCCTTATTTAATCCTATCCCTCACTATAAAATACATCCTCATTCACCTTCATCACCTTCATCCTCACCAATGCATCCTCCTAACAAACACACATCCAGAACCTCAAGTAAGCCAAAATAAGTTGAAACCCATTTGGAGAAAAGAAAACAAACAATTGCAACACATCAAATGTACTCAATTCCACTTCACCAATACCAAAACACTCACCTCCCTCATCAATGAACCATCCAAGAAAACAATCACCCTAATCAAAACATTACCAAATCCACACATCAGACATTCCACCACATCACCTCTAGATGTTTGCACATCCTCAACTACCCAATTTCACCAATAATCCAACATGAAACTCCACTTCAATTTCTACCTCACAATTGATTAATCACACTCAACACAACCAAACTCAACACAACATCATCTCTATCTCCAAGTAAGATGAAAGCAGTTTGATGAACATCAATCAACACAAACCTATCAAACCTGTTAAGCAATGCATCTCTCGTCAACAACAAAACAACATCCCATCATCACAATACAACTCCAAACCTACACACACCTCAACATTGACACAAGTTGAAGACCTAGAGGTATTGCCCATGTTTCAACTACAACTCAAAAACAATTCCTTGCGTTTAGTGAGAGTATCAAATTGATAGAAATATCTTCACACACGCCACATCTACCACCTCAGTTTTAAAGGAGACAATCCTTCTCAACCACCCTCCGTTCCACACTCACCATCAACAGCCATCTAATCAACATAACATTCCTACAAAAATTGACAACTCCTTTTTAAGTCACCCCAATCCCCCTTACCCCACCTCGGCCAGCAAGTCAAAAAATCCTTTCTATGCTAATTTAAATTATTTTTTATGTTGTACAATATGCTTCTAAAGCATACGTGTCTTCTTATTTCCTTGGTAATTGCTTGTGTCGTTGTTTACAGCACATTTGTTGCCTCAAATGAATGACTAATTCCTTGTTTGATGTTTTGCGTGCAATTGCCATATTTTCTTCAACTATGCTACATGTTAGAAATATTTTGTAATGATCTAACTCTTTATTATTTTTGTAGCCAGAAACCCTAGCTCAATACCTTGGTTGCCCTCCAATAAAAAAAGAACAAGGGGAGCCACACATCAAGGGGGAAGCATTTATTCTCCGTTATTTTACTAGCAATCCTCGAAACGATGCCTGTTTGATTCTACAAAAAGGGGGTGAGAAATGACATAAGAACTCACTAAAATACTGTTTAAAAATAATTTTATATTAATGAGTTTAAATTTTGTAATCCTCAAAAGGGGGAGATTGTTGAAAAAATATAATGTCCTAAAAAACATTAATAATATTATTTCACAATCTTTACATTTGATAATCAACAAAATATAAAAACTTTCAACGAAAATTTAAACGTAAACAATATGTAGTAGTAAATATTCCATTTCAAACAATATAACACCTCAAAGTATGAAGAAGACAAATGCTTGATGGAAGCATTATTCTGATCAAAAGGAAACTTTTATAAAAAGAGTTTAAACTTTTTATAACATCACAAAATATATTTTACATTTAAAGAAATGATTTTATCAAAATAACATTTTAGAAATTTCAAATTTTCGACCTATAATCGCTAGAAATGGTCCAGTACAAACCTCCCCTGACTAGAGACAAAAAGGGAGCGTCTGAATAAGGGGCGACCCCCTTAATTACATGGCGGCCCCCTACTTTTAAGGCGAGACCGACACAAACCCAGATTTAAAGAGGCGGCCATAGTCCCTGGCTCCTCCTTTTTGTCCAATAAATACTGTACATTACCCCAATTAATTTTCTCGAGACCTTTTGCACTCGTTCTTTCCTCCTGCTCAAAACAGCCCACTTATCCTCTCTTAAAATCCATTGATCATTTTAATCATAAAGCTTGTTTCCAAGTGGATCCCGCTATATACCCTCAAGTTCAAAAGAAGAATACTTCCATCATCAATTGAAGAAGTATTACACCTTAGTGTGCATAGCAATTTTGTAGTATTCATATCACATATTTGTAAAGCAATTGTAACACATGTATTAGAGTTGTAAGAAACAATACACTTTGTTGATCTTTGTAATGTAATTATAGTTTACGATATGAGATCATACCTACGAAGTCTGTTAGGTCAGTTGGTATATAAGTAGTAGTTGTGACGATTAATACATTAAGTTTAGAAGCATTCGTGAAGTTTAGAAGCACGTGTTGCATTTGAGAAGAAAAGATACATGAATACAAGACAGACACGTCCTTGAGCTTTGAGTTGTGATAGATAGTATCTAGCTAAATATTAGAAACACGACAATTATGCTAAGTGTCGTAAATATACTATAAGCAACGATGTGACAGTTTCACCGCCAATGAAGGAGAGTTAGTTGACCATAGTGAAGAAAACTCTCGAAGTATGTGCTCGGGTAGTGGAGTATGGCGAAGAGTTGCTTTGTTTACCGCACCCACTATAAACCTCGGCGTTTGTTTGATTGTTCTAAACTCTATCTCTTGTCTTACTTTATCATTTTCAAATATTACATTGTTACATATTGTGCAAGCATTGAATTCACAAAAAGGTCGAATCTAAGTTTTACAAACATACATAAAACTTAAATTTAAAAAGCGGTAAACTATTCAACCCCCTTCTAAGTTTTTCCACATTTACAATTTAAAGTGCCCTAGCTCCTCAAACGTTTACTGAAATTGTACCTCAGAAATTAAAAATGTGTTCAAAACCTTATAAAACGTAACTTTAATTAACGCTTTACGTGCTTATCATTTCCAATTATTGAACAAAACGCTTAAAACCGATTATGTTATAACTATTATATAATTCATCATCGATATGCTTTTAAAAATCCTGTCCTGAATCTATATCATACCACAATACTAGGGAGCTTCATATTAGGGGGTTTCATCTTGGTATTACGTTCTGACTGAGTTGTTGGGTTTACGATTTAAAGTGCCCTAGCTCCTCAAATGTTTACTAAATGACCTCTAAATTATGATGGCCCGAACGGTGATACAATAATTACAAAATCTCCAATCAAACTCATAACAATATTAAAATCTTAGAACCAAAGTTCTAGAGTACAATCTTCCTAAGACTCGACATATTATCCCAGGTTACGTGACGAATCTGCTTTCGTTCAAGTTGATATACTTTCCGCCCGAGTAGATAACGTTGTACTACCATACAAACACCTTTCCTATGATATACTTTTGCCGTTAATCAGATTTCCCTGTTAAGGTAAGTTCATAGCCTCGCTTTTCAATCTCTTTAATGTTTTATAAACCCGCGAGGGGGATACATGCTTATTTACAAACTCTTTTACATACTCGTTTATCTTATAACAATGTGATTACTTTTCAAAGACTTAATGAGTTCATAACCTCACATTTCAATCTTTTGAATACTTTATAAACCCGCATAAACCATGAATGCAAGTGTTTTCTGTATGCTATCCAGATAAATTATTGCCTAAGTAGCTTCCAGTGCCATTATTTCCATATCATGAACCGTTAATTGCTTATGAGTAAGCGCGAATATTGTGAATAGATCTATTGGGGGTGATGACTCCCGTTTGTATACCCATTCATAGGGTAGCCAAACGTATTATATTTGACCTAATAGGTAACCTTGGCAAGTTACCTTTTCCACGAGGACATTTGTTCCTCAACCAATGTCACTACGGTGATTTTCCCTGTTAACGTATTGGTGTCATGAGCTTAGGTGCAATAATAATGTTACCACATTTCCATGATAATTGTATTCGTTGCAATTATTACCAATTATGAGTGTATAACAACGTAACCCACTCACTATTAAACTTGCATTCAACCATATAATATTCAACTGTTCTCCATAATAATGTTGTTCTCCATGATAATGTTGTTTTCCATAATATTACTGTTTTCCATAATAATTGTGCTCGTGAAAATGTTACACTATAATTTGTTCAAACTATTTACCATAAACCTATGAATTTCACTCAACCATTGTGTTGATCCTTTTTAGCATGTTTATCTTAGGTAATTGACCAACTTATGGCATGGAGTGGCATGGACTTGAAGATGGCTAAAACCTGTTATCATTCATATTTTCTGTTTCTAGATTTTAGGGCCTGCCTTTGTAAAACTCTGATTTTAAATGAATGATAACGTATCTTTTAAAAACGTCTCTTTTGAGTCGTTTTCTATGATTGTGTCTATGATTCATGAAGTAATACCCCAGATTAGCTTCTGTTGCTATATTTATCAAAATGGGGGTGTTACACGGGTCATGCTGAATTTTGGTAACAATCCTATACTTAGATTTTTACTCAAAACTTACTTTTACGACAAAATAATATAATATTATTATTTTAATAAGTCGACTAAAAGACAAAAAATATATATTTTATAAATATAAAATATGAAGCTTCTCTAAGTTGTTTTATGTAAATAAACTGTAAAGTCCCAATTAAATGGATCTTCTTTAGCCTGTAAAAGCCTAGTTAACTTGGATAAATCCAAACCAACTATATGAGAAACTATGATTGTGAATACTACAAGTTATGAGGAATCTAACTTGCAATACTAAGAAGAACAATGAATACTAAACTTGAATATATTGATTGCAATTATTCTGTCTAGGTTACAGAATAACTAACTATAAATTAATACGTGTTTTTAGTGTAAATTGAGATATCTTTAACTATGTCGTAGGGTTCCTTTTATACACTAAGGAAACCCTAACGGGCTTACAAACCGCGTTAAGTGATCATGCATATCTATTCCTAATATATCTCATGCATATCACATAAGCAGTACTAACTTCTTATACTAATAGTACTAATAAAATAACTAGCAGTACTAATGATATATCATTTTGTACTGACAGTACTAACTATAACTAACAGTACTAACTATTACAACTAGCAGTACTAACGACTTAGTTTATATTCTTCAATCTTCAGTAGCAGCACTATCTTGAACCACCAGTACTAACTTTCAAAGCTAACAATACTAGTTTTAGAAATCCATAATTCCCAACAATCCTCCCCTAAACTTGTGATTTATCTCCAAATCATCAAGTTTCTTGAATTATAGATTTTTAGCTCTAAGAGGATTCTTCTAAACACTTCAGCTTCTTGGCTTGTTGACTTCATAGAAGATTTTCCTTAATAGTTCATTAGCCATCTCTAAAGATTCTTCCACTTGCAGCTTGTTTCTCAACATCACAGTCATGAGTGCTTTTGTCAGTGGATAATATTTCTCAACTAACATGAATATGTCATGTCCTCTTTCTATAGACACATGGTGAACACCACATGAATCATATAATTTCTAGTTCAATGGATCATGCATATATCTCTGAAGCTTCCATAGTATATCATTATCATCTGGTTCAAATAGTCTTTTAAGCTCAACCCACAATTCTTTTTCCTGATCATTTGTAGGCACTGTTGTATTGAACCTTCCCTTAACTAGCTTCCAAAGCTTCTCTGAATCATCTCTATCAAACTTTTTCAACATATCTGCAAAAGTCTAATAAGCCTCTATATGATCTCCAACCCCGATTATCTTCCAGTATACTCTTGATTCTTCATTGTAAACTTCCCAATTAATAATTGTATATTTGACTTGTAGAGCTTCAACATAAATTTCTTCTACTGGAACTGTCACTAAGAGTTTCTGCAGTTCTTCTTCAGATAATTCTTGTGATTCTTTAGTTTGTTGTTCTTGTATAGGTTCTGACCTTGAAGCTTCAGCTGCTCTTAACTTCTTGAAACTCTCTTGAAGTAGTGTCTCTTCTGTAACTCTCTATGTCATTATCTTTTCTACTTCAGTATCCTTCTGGAACAAGGTTTGTATCTTGTTATATTCTTCTTTAAATATTGGTCTGATCTCATCATAACTTATTCCTTTGAAGTAATTCATCTTGTATCCAGCCATGTTCTTTAAATAAATCATCATATTCTTCCTTGCTTGAGCTACATATACTGGTTTCTTCTTGAGTGTTTGATATCTTTTGATTGTATCTGACTCTCTTTCTTGAACTTGTTCAGCAATAGCATTCCAGTCAATATCATCAGTATCTTCCCTTTCATCCAACTGTTTTTATAACTCTAGGGCTTTTTCAAAATCAATCCTTTCTTGATCTTCTCTTGCTGCAGCTTTTGCCATTTCTTCCTCATTTAGCTTCTGAGTTATCCTTTCATCAGTACTTAAAATTTCTTCACATACTAAAAAGACCTCCAGCATACTATACTCTAACGACAGTACTACATCTTCTTCTAGTGTAACTTTATATGTCTTAACTCTTTCTTTGGATGAATTACAAGGATCTTAGCTGCACTAAGAAAATCTAATTGGAACTTCAGAACTCTCTTGACTTATTCTTTCACCTAGTTGAACCTTTATAGATAAACTGCTACAATTATCAATCTGATCCCATTCATACTCAACTTCTCATATTCCTGTCTTTGTCAACCTTTCATGTTTGGAATATCCTCTCACTCAAACCAATCCTCATCATCGTCTGAATACCAGCCTGCCTTTCTCCTTTCTATGGTAGACTTTAGCATGTCTTCCAAGTGTTTAACCCTCTTCACCAACTTTGTAAGAGCCTTACCATAAACTTTCTTAGTTTGATTGAGATCTTTCTCTAAATTGGTGACTTTGTCAAATAGTTTGGTACATAATTCTGTCATTTCATTAAGTTTCATGCTGCCCTCATCACTTCCAGGTGTGTAACCTCCTAAGAGAGGTGAATCATGGGGCATGGAAGATGTTGTTTGCGGAATTGTTGTTTCATATAAAGGTAGGGATGATCAATAATGATAGGGTTCAGTTGTAGTACCTGATAAGGTTTGTTCTGTGATAATTGGGTTAAGATGTAGTGGTTTGTGAGTAGTTGGAGATCAATGGGTGTCTGTGTGACTTCAACGTGATGTTGGTCCTATCACCTTTGACTAGGTTGGTCATCGAATCACATTGGAATCAAATAGAGGTAAGTGTTCCCCCTGAAAACCTCTTTGCATGGTTACTAAAAGCTTTTTTGTAAAGAAGGAGCAACATATGTTTCTTTATGTTGTTTAAAGAACCTTTACATTTATTCAAAAGCATTTTGTATAAATCTTGGGACAAAACGCAGTGTACTATTTGAGGCAAAACGCAACCAAGAATGTCTTAGAGAGGCAAAACGCAGTGAAGAAAAATACGAACTTTTTCACCTAAAAACACCTAAAAATCACCCTTTTGAACGTTTTTGCTTGGTTTCTTTTGTACAACTTGATCCTAGAAGGTTATAACAACTATAAAAACACTAACTTTAACATCACAAACGTGAGAATCAAAGAGTGTCAAGAAAAAGACCATAAACCTTCAAAAACCAAACTTTTGATCTAAACTAACCAAGAAAACGCACACACAATCTATCTAATCATCCCATGGGCTCTGATACCAATTGTAGTATATTGGATATCACAATACAAGCTTAGGAATGATGGGTTGGCCAAATTTCTAGAGAGAGAAAGTGACTAGTCTAGTGAGAGAAAACACCTTTAAGTGTGTGTATTATCAAATGAACAACCAACCCCTTCCCATGGCTGGAAAGGGGTATTTATACAAGTGTTTTGGTGCCCCTAAGTGGGCCATGGAGTGGGCTAACAAGTGGGTAAAGACCCGGCCCAACACCATAAGTCGTACGGTAACTAAACGATTAATACTAAGACTACGAGCTAACCTATGCTAGATATAACACGGGGTGACCGAGTCTTTTACATGGATTTTCATAATCCTAACAATCTCCCCCTAAGGGAGGTCACCCCAGAAAATACAAATTGAATCCTAGCATTATATTTGAATTAATCTTTGATTCTGGCTTGTAGTCTTTTGATTCTTCAACATTTGTCTTTGTACATCAAGTAGTGATCTTTGAGCTTTGTTCCTTGGACTTGAGTGATCTTTGAGCTTTCTTTGAGATCATCATCTGCAGTAAATCTCTTAATCATCCTTGTAGTGGAGTATTGCCTTCATGTGATGTTGTGACCTTCGGACCCGCATGCTCACACTTTTCTTGATCATGATATTACTTCTCAGAGTTGCGGAAGCTGTGTTGTAGGTCTTTCAGTTGTCATGATGTCATTAATTAGAAACATTAAGTGTGAGCATGGGGTTGTGAATTGACTCCACTGGAACGAGGTATCTCCATCTCCATCTTTACTTGACCCTGAAATAAAACAGTTAACAATAAAGCTCGTGGGCGAACATGGCTTTGTCATTCGCCCGAGTATGGTTGGAGTAACCTCTGGATCCGTGAGGACCGACCTGTGATCAGGTAGATTCATCTTAAGATGAATTTCCTTGACAGGATTTCGAGTATAAGTATTGGATCATCAGATGTACAGCCATCCAAATCACCATACTTGTCTGTTCTCTTTATCAGAACGTCTCAAAGCAGACAGCACGATAAGAGTGAATCGGTTAGTTACTATCTTACTGATTAAAGAGGAAAATGATTTGAAAAACAGTCGATGTGTCACTTGAGAAAGTATTTTTGTGACACATTGCAGCATACACAAACAATATTCAAAAAACTTTAACATTCTATATAAACATCAACCAACACAACAATTTGAGTTACACAAAAATGTTATCCATTACAATCGTTTAAACGTCATCACGAGAATATAAAACCATAAATATTGAGGAGCCGTTGTATCTAAAGGAGCAACTACAAGCCTATAAAACTCGTTCAAAGTCATAAGAGCCACTTGGTCAATCTCCGGCAGATGACGTGTATTGTCCCAAAGCTATAAAAACAAATGTAGATATATATCAGTCAAAATATTTCGCAATAAAGCCAAAATAAAGAGTAACAAAGTATATTACAACTAGCTAGTAAATTCAATCCAAAATGCATATAACATATTAGTTCAAGCCATTTGACACTCCTAGCTGCGATAGCAGAAGACCCGCTGCAACAGCGGGTCACAACATATATACACAACGTAATGAAATTTGAATACTGTGCAAGTGAGACCAATTTTAACCTACAAAATATATTAAAACGAAAACAGCTTACAATCATATATACAAACACAACACGAATTAGTATATACTCAATATCCATCATCACTTGAAAGAGATTAGGAACATTCTGTACATGTTTATCTTAGAAGGCAAAACAAAGATTAACCAATGTGTTATTCAGTATCTCAGGTGTTATATTTGTTATTCATTTGGGCCTATATGTGATCATTTGCTTTCATGAGCTTTTGTTAATTAGACATGTGGACTAATTTATATAAGTTTGTTCAGATAATAGTCTTTAAATAATGCTGAACACTCCTTGCATTTTCTTGGACTCCAATAAATTAATTCAAGTACCTACTAACTATTTGTAACTGAAATTAAGCTGGTAATGATTAACCAATGTGTTATTCAGTATCTCAGGTGTTATATTTGTTATTCATTTGGTCCTATAAGAATAATACAAGTGTTATATTTGCTATTCAGTATCTTATTTGTAACTAGTGCGGGTGTTTTTATACTCGAGTTAACGTAAAAAAACTCATGATTTGCAATAGAAGCCGACCTGCTGCAATCCCAATCGACTCGTTGCACTCCCAGCCAACCTGCTATAAAAATGAAATACTTACACTTTCTTGAAAGTCGGCTTGTTTATTTATAAATAAAACAAAATCAGCAAAATAATTTATATACTAAAGCAAAGCCGAGGCTTAATTAAAAACTATTTTATTATTGTAATATGTAACTATAAAAGAAAGCTCGACTTAAACGAATTATATATACACAACAATTAGTAGATGAGCTACACAAAAGAGACATGAAGGTTATGACTCTGTAACGACTAACGAATAAGATTGAGAAGATAGAAGCTCCTAACTCTGTAACAACCAACAAATACTAAAAAATCATGAATATAACACTACTGTTTCAAAGGTAGCTCGCTGACTTGTTTGGAGACTAACACAACAGTGCTAACAAAAAAAATTGCAGTACAACATACCTCCTTTCCCTTTTCTCCCATCTTCATTGCATTGGCTTTTATTTCTTGCTAAACATTAAAATTTTAAAGACTAATTGGATTACAATGACAAAACACTTCTTTTAAGTTTTAATAGCAGTGTGTGTATTACAATTCCAACCTAAGAAACTACAAAACTAATAGTACAAGGATCATACAAGATAGAACAAGGAAAAAAGAAGAAAAGAAAAAAAAAGAGGAAAAAAAAAAAAACAAAGAAAAAGAGAAAAGAAAAGGGTAAAAAAGAAGGAAAAAATGAGAAAAAAAAAAAATGAAAAGTAAAAGGGGAAAAAAACAGGGGGGAAAACAAAAAAAGGGAAGATAAAAGAAAGGGAAAAGCAAAGGAAAAAAGAAAGAGGGAAAAAGTCAAATGGAACGGTGGAAAAACCCAACCGTTTATCATCCCCCGCCCCCTTCCTTCCCCTCGCGCCCCCGCTTCGGATGCTCACCCACTGTTATCCGAACCATCCCTCCCCGCTTTTATGGTCTCCTTAAACTCTCCCCTCTCCTTTTTCACCCGCTCTCTTCGCCACCCCCAGTGATGTTCTGCCCAACCCCTTCCCCGGTTTCCCCTCCCTTTTCACTCGCCCCCTTGCCCCGTTCTATCGCCCCCCGTCGCCCCCTCCACGCCTGTTTAAACCTTCAACCGCCGCCCGCCTCCCGACCTGCTCCCCTTTGACCCTCCTACCCCCACCCGCTCTGTTATGCCCCCACACGCCCACCCCCGCAAGCCCCCTGACCCATCCCCTCCCCTCTATACCCGCCCTCCCCCTGCTCCCCCCCCTTTTTGTGCACCCTTAACCCCTACTCTGTCGCTCTTCTTTTCCCCTCTCGTCTCCCCCCCTATTTTGCCCCACACCCCGTGTTTTTCCTTCCACCCCCCTCCACTCTCCGCTGCCCTTCCATGCCTTTCTCTCTCCCTCCGAGTTTCTCTTACAACCCATACCCCCACCTCTACTAGAGAGATGCCCTAACACATTCTATGACAGGGCGTCCCCGCCACTTGCGACTACCACAACAGGCAGCACCACATCTATCTCCCATCACCTGCAATCAATTCACAACACAATCAAAATAACGGTGTATAGAAATTCAATCCCACCTGCTCACTCTGAACAGTATATCCCGAACAACAAAATACCCACATCTAACGGGAAGTTTTATATTTAGCCAAGAATAACCAATCCAAACCCCGCAAAATACACCATTAGACATGCCATCACACGTTGAACAAAGAATCTATCCATCGTCTCATGCCAGGATATTTTCATTCCTAAACGTCTCTTAACAGCAAAAGCCATGTTGTTTCTGAATCGGCAAAGAGTTGCTTGATCCACAACATGAACGGTTTACTCGATCGATCCGCTAAATTTATTGTATCAGTTAGGTCGCTAAATTTATTGAATTATATATGGGTACGCATTAAGATGCTAGAAAATTCGGATGTTCCATCAATCAAGAGCAACACCCCATGTGTAGTTAGCAATGATGCTACACCCAACAAATAGATTATCCCATTATTCGAGACCTCGTTACAGACTGAGCAACATACGGCGTCCAAATATATCCCTCTTTTGTGAAGGTAATTAAGTCTCGTGCAGCCTTCAATTATGAATCCGCCAGGAAACAATGTTTACTTATGGGATAGCTAGCTTTAATACGTTAGAACTTGTATATTTAATTCATGATCATAAATCTTGTCTTAAGCAAACTAGCTTGATGTACAAGAACATTAAAATGATCGCTCTGGCATTTGGCCGGCCTATATCTCCGGACAGTCTTTAATGGCGTAATCTGAATCCATATATGTAGTAGAAACTAGAAAGAAGCAACCACTTTTGTGCAGGAAAGAAAATAGCAACAATAGTAACAGTAAACCTAATCAAACATGAGTTGAAGAGGATAAAGTAAGTGTATCGAGTGCTTTAAATAGGTTGTCACCAAACAAGAAAAAAAAATTATGATCTTTTTCTCTCTTTCTTTTAACAAAATGATACTTCTCTTGCTTTTAAGCATAGGTCCCTCTCAACTAGATTGGTATCTCAATAAGCGAGTTAGCAGTACCTTAACTAATATAATCGAGATTTATTGGTTTGATGAGGCAATCAAAACCTTAACAATCTATTATCCAAAGTGCAGGGTATCAGGTGAAAACAGGTAGAAATTCACGTATCTTCCAATACACATCAATGAGCTACTAGTTTTGGGCGGGAGATGTTCATTAACCTTCGTACATCCAAAGAAAAACCCGTAAATCCCTCACAACTTCAAACTTCAGAATACAGTTGATTTTGATATAAACAGTATACAACTTTCGAAAGTTCCAAAGTTTATTTGATGTCAGTACATTGTACATTAAATGGATTCCACTCTTCGTACATCAATCCAACCCGCATTAGATCAATGCCTAAATACGCAGAAACCAACCGTAAAACACCTCCCCGATCTCTGACTCCGAGTTTGCAACCCTTCGGCTTTTCCAATTTTTTCCAATTCGATAACAACGTCCTTCATCTCCGGCCTCTTACTTGGATCAGTGTCACGCATTGTTCCATCAAATTAGCTAACGATCTTGGACAATCTAGTGGTATGCTTGGTCTAAGTTCCTTGTAATTCAAGACAATATAAGTCAATATATACCACATTATAAGAAAAAAAATCAAAACTACCATGCTCAGTATATATAGGACTATAAACATACATACATAAGTACTAATTACCTTGTATATATCTGATGGGATGTCTCTAAATCAAATGTATATGCCATGTCCACAGCATTGTATCCCCACAAGCAGAATCCTCAAATCATACACATCGCATTTATTGCTAGTATGGCTTTCTGCTTAGAACCTACAAGCATAACAAATTCATTAGTAATCGGAAACTATAACAAAACATTGTTGGAGATAACAAGTTATAATCAAAATCATACCTCCGGAGCCAAATATCCAGAGTCCCCACTCCAACTTATTCATGTAGAAGGTTTGTAGTTCAACAACGATTTCTCCCAAAATCAGCATTTGAATCAATTTTTTTCCGTCCCATAAGCAATTTATCTGGCTTTCACTCACGAATGAATTATTTTCTCCGAATGAAGTAACTCAGGCCTAGAGAGAATATCAAGTGATAATTCTTTAGTATGAGATTTTGTAATTTAATTTCTCGTTAAGAACGGTTTAAGAATCTAATTTGTTACATTACAACCTTTAGCAAATATCAAGAGCAAACCGAATGATATAATTCAATGGCAACTTCTTTTTCCTGTTCTTTTCCAAGTAAGATCGAAGTGAGCCTCCCTTCAAATATTCAGAGACTATACAAAAGTCGCTTTCTGTTTTCGATTTCTTGTTCTTTTGCTTCGAATCTGTCTTCATGGACATGGTGGCTCCAATCATCTGAATTTTATACGTTAATTAGATCGTTAGATATCATCCAAATGTACTTTGCATCGCTAGATCTATATATAACTTTGGATTTGTCAATGTTAATACATATATCTTATTAGTTATAATTACGTATACAATGTATTTTTTTTAAAAGAAAAAATCCTGTGACTCTTGGGTATATAATTTGTTACATGAATCCGTATAAATATGATTTCAATATCTTATATTGTAAGCATGCACTGTATATCAAGCATTAGGTATATATATATATATATATATATATATATATATATATATATATATATATATATAATATATGTGTGGGTAAATAGTATAATATATCTTAAATAATATATATAAAGTAAAAATAATATAAATAATATTATATTTATGCATACCTTGGTTACCATTCGAATGATACAAGAATCTACCATAAACCAACTTCTTCTCGAAATCATTCTTACATACCTCCATTGAAACTTTAGATTTCATATCTCCAAATTAAGAACTTTCCACGAGAACAAACAAAAAAAACTAAATATAACAATTAAAACAAAGATGCTGACTAAATTCTAAGAATAAAACAAGAAGATTGGAATTTACAAAATAGCATGTCAAGAACATAAACCAGCAACGATTCTATAGTATGAATCCCTTGTGAACAACACCGAATGTTCCACGTCCAATAACATTGCCAAGAAGAAGCTTACTAGGATCAATCGTTTCCGCCCATTCTTGTTGTTGTAGTTTTTGTTTTTGTCTAACTACAAGGTCATGATGAGATTTCAGTAGATTGTAACTAGTACTCTCGTGACTTTCTAATGAACGAAACTTTTGCATGTCGACTGTTTGTTGATATCGATCTCTATGTTTATGGTTTTCGTAAAAGCTGAATTTGGTTGGTTATTATCATTTTATATATATACCCGAGCATGCATAATATATATAAGTCTAGTTTTGTAAATAGTTGTATAGTTTTATAAATTGATGCGAATCTTTAACGGCCCTAGCCATACAAATGAAGAACAATGGATCGTTAGTAAACTCGATCAAAGCAAAAACTTTTGTTATTATCAAAACTCAAAACATATCTCAATACAAAGAAAAGACCACTATTTATAGGAAAACTAGAATCAATCTAAATAAAGATTGATTTGACTTTTTTTTTTCTAAATTTATAATTGATTAGAAATTGATATTTTCCTAATCAAAGTTTATTATCAAACAAGAAACATAAATAAAAAAAGAAAGTATATATTTTGACTTTGACTAATCTGCATCATCCTCCCCACTTGAAAAAAACTCGTACTCGTAGCATCCAAATTTGTATCCCTTGCATCAAATTTCCTTTCTTTATAACGACTTGACGTCTTGACCTCGACCCTTGATCGTCTTAAAACCCAATTTATCGACCATGGGTGAAGCTTTCAAATACCATTCTTGATATATATATATATATATATATATATATATATATATATATATATATATATATATATAAAAAAAATATATATATATATATATCAATTTTTTAATCGTATAGGGGCGCGTTATATTGAGAACTCATTTTATGTGCAGAACTTTACAGAACTATTTTAAAGCAATCTAGACCCTTGGATCATTTAATCAATGATCATTAATGCATGGTGGCATTTTTGTAAATAATTGAAATTAAAATTTAGCTGTAAATGTATAGATAAGGGTATAATTGGTATTAAACATAATTAAAAAGTGTAATCGTAACTGTTTCCCAATTAATGAAACAATCAATATCATTTATTTTAGGGAATTTCAAAATAAAACAATCAATATCATTTATTACCAAAGAATGAAACAATCAATCTCATTTATTTTAGGTAGTTTCAAAATAAATCGTATCATTTATTTTAGGGAGTTTCAAAAGTGTTAATCAATATATGGATATACAATCAACATATCATTTATTTCAAGGAGATTTATAAAAAATATGGGAAATTTATACCAAAAAAGAACAAATATGTTCCAAATAAAAAAAAACATACATGTTTTACAAAAATACAACATACAATATATGTAAAAATAGAGAAAAGTAAAGGAAATTGTTCATATAATATATGTAAAAATAACAATGAAAAGTGCGAGAACAAATAAGTACATGGTACTTATTCATAAAGAATACATGGTACTTATCATATTGAATGAATAAAACTCAAATACGATTATTTTATGAAAGATCTTAGTTAAAAAATAAAGTATACCATTTACAAATATCTTGCATTGTTTTGGTTTTGCATCTCCATATTCTTAAAAATATTATCAAGGATATCCATATCCTTACGGCAAATCCTCAGCAGCATCACATGGCAACACTTGATGTCTATGTATGTTTCCAAATTGTCGAGACGCTTTCCTCAAATCAGTTCCCGTCTTCATCGTCGCATCATATTACTCATAGCTACTCTGTCCATCCTGAAACAATGAAAATGTCAGGATTAAATGTATGAAAGCATTCGAGAATGTGTGGTTTGCAAGAACAGTAGACTTGATGCCATGCTGCCAATTATCATGATAAATTTCATGTTCGATATTTGTTAGCTGACGTTATACTAATTTCTTGAAATATGAATTTAAATAAGTTAACCATTTGTAAGAATTACCAAAATCCGCATTTACCCAAACCGAAAGTCAAGATCACTAATGCAACATTCATGAACCATAACTACCTGAACATTTCCAAGATGATATATTTCTAATAGCAATTGTTCTTGAATATTTTTTTGTAACAATTAAATGAGCTCATGAGAGTGGCTGCTAAGTTTGTTCTTCTGTGTTCCTTCTTGATTAACAACATCAGCTGCTAATATTTCATTTAGCTATGTTATAAGTTGTTGCACCTGCATATCTAAATGAACAATAAGATCCATTACATAAAAATTGATGATCAAGGTTAACTTAATTCCACTTACTCTAAAAAGGTCAGGTTTTATACCTCTCGAGGAAATCAATCAGACCTTCTGGTATGACAGTAATACCATATTTGTATCCAACATAAGCACGCTTGAAGATTATATTCGGTATATGATATGTGAAATTCTTTAGAGTATGCTTTTGGGTGGCAACCTGCAAGACAATAACAAAAATTTAGAAGATTAAATTTTTAATTACGTATACAATGACCCACTTCATATAGTTGAGAAAGTTGGGTGGTAGTTTTGTCATGAGTTATGCTGAACACTTTTACTAAGTTAACTGAATAAATTCATATGACTCAAGGAATGCAATTCCATAACTATAGCACTGACATCAGGTTATATACAGTTTGCAAACGATCTATTATATAACCTCTCGAAACCATCAAAAACAGAAGTATCCGAAATAACTTCACTGTAGTGTGACAAAGCATCTAATTCAGTCCTTCCACCTACAAATCAAACAATCGATTAATTAACTATATGGCCTTTAGTTAAACAAAGAAAGCATGCAATGGATAACCATAACCTTTAAGGTTGTTACATACTTCATACTTCATAATACTCTACTAATATTTGAGAAGTTATCATACCCGTTTGTATTTCTAAAGCAAAAGAGTGTTAAGTGGAGATCCTGCAAAAGGGGTTGACAACTTGGTATCTAAGAACATCTCAGATAATAGTCCTCCCATTACTGTTCCATAGCTGCCAAAAGAATAATGTGTAATATAACTTATAAGCATGATTATTTGTGTGTGTGCACGACGCACGTGCGTGCGCGTGTCAGAAACAGAGAGACATACCTTATGAGTTCGACTCCATTCTTTGTTGAGGTTGCATGTCCACAAGTGATTTTGAACCTGGTAACAGTAGCAAACACATAGTAATGCCACATTTAAACCAGATCTCAGAATAAGATATAAATATGGTGCCGCTAGTATTACACTTAATTACCTGGTTGCTAACAATTGGGTATCAAAGTCAGTCAAAGCTAGTTTATTAATCTACCTGCAAACCAGAAGATAAGGTTCCATCCGGTCATGATAAGAAATTAGTGAGAATTTAAGACGACTGATTAAGATTTTTTTCTTTATAACCCGAAATTTGAGCCTCATACTCTGCATGTATTAATTCTGGAAGGAAGCTTAAGGGAAGTTTTAAAAATTCCATGTCTCATTAATCTTACTTTTTAACCTGAAATAAAAGGAGTAAAAACAAACAAACTTCCTGTAACTTGTTTCGACGGCCTTTGGATTCCACTGGAAACCTTTGCAACATTAAAAAGAGCTTGCATAGATATGTAAAATAATTGATGATTTTTTCATACCAGCGAAGCTGAAATTAACGGTCCTAAAGGGTAAAAAGCGATTTTTTTATTCTACTGATTGTTGGAATATGTTCTCTTATATATTTTCTCCAAAGTGTTAGCAATCAGAAAACACCATTTAATTTAGACCATCGCCATTCATTGAATGTCAAGTTTCGCATCTAGTTACATTGTTATTCAACTTCACCATAACCATCCCTGTTTTAACTTGGCATCAATATAGTGTTTTTACCCTAAACTAAATATAGCTAACCATAAATCATGTCAAGGTAGTGGTGACTGTAAGCCTTTTATGAAGTGTCATGGGTACTAATGGCAATCATGTACTTATGAAGGTATCAACTACGGTTAAAAGTTTCTTTAATTAGGTCACAAGCTTCTTGAAGTATATATTATCATTGCATAATATTATCAAACCGCTTTATTAGAAAACATAAATTTATTGAAAATAATATACTTCTTGCAATCATATTTAGCAGGCTAAATATTATTAATGTTACTTTAACCATGAACAACGGCATAATAATACTTACCTAAACACATTCAAGGAGCTTAATACCTTTAACAAAACACAATATGGTATTAAACTCCTCAAATAAGATTTGCCAAACGCCCCTTTATTCACTTTACAAAAGGGAATTTTAATATCCTAAACAGCTTCAAAACAGTAAGATAATTTTTTTAATATTAATTGGAAAGCTAAAGCATGGAACTCTTAGTTGCTTTCAAGAATGTTACCAAGATGCCGCCCCCACTTTAACTTTGTATAGTTATCATCATCATATTTTGCACAATAATAGCATGTACAATCTGATAAACTTGATACCTGAAGTGTTTGTGCTCGTTCCGTTACCACGTTTAATTATTCATTACCTTTTATAGCCCCTTCACCGACCCACCCGACGTAACTGATATTGCCAACCCTAGTAAAAGCATATCATGAAAAATGATAACAAACCTTCAGCATAAGCTTGATGACCTCTGTCTATTTCCTTAAGCATCCTTATCACAGATATATGATTCTGAGTGCACTTGATCTGCCAATTATCAATAATTTCATTCGCCAAGTCAAGCTCACTTGCTAACTCAAATCCTTGTTTGTTTCTTTTCAAGGTCAGAAACTGTTCAGCTTTGTTTTGGCGCGCAGACAGCTCATGTTGGGCCTTAGAATTCAAAGTCGCACGAGCAAGCCAAGGATAAATACTCGAACCTGAAGATTTTTCAGAAGCACTCCAACCTGTCTTACGGCGATGAGCAGCTACAAAGGCTTTTTCAAATGCACAAGCATGTTAAAAGCAATCCAATCAATGTTAAAATCGAAAGGTTTATACTTTTAAGTATAAACTGCATAAAACTGATTCATGTGTAAACATAAAAAGAGTAGTGATTTTCAGCTACCTTACTTTATCTTAGCAAGCTGCCATCACCCAAAATATGAACCAAACTTAGAACTTTAAAGAAAAACAGTTATTAAACTAACTTGATCAGTTTTCATAAACTCATTTTGCAAAGAAAAAAGTAGTGAATATATTGCAAGAAGTTGCTCATTTGAACCCATTAATAGCTTTGACAGTCATCACTTTTGAACAACGAGCATATGATAACCAGCAAGTAAATGAATCAGATGCTTATATAAATACTTAATATATAGAAACTTGTATGGTAATTGATGTAAGAAGTATTAATCACTCAAGAACACATGCAATGAAGCCTATATCAATTATGGTTACCTCTTAAAATCATGACTGATGTAGATTACCTCAGAAATCTTTAAAACACTGACATACTTGTTCAAATCAACCAAAGCTGACACGAAACAGATGACATGTGGTTATAATCAATTAAAAGTATCTAAATCATAAACTGTATAAAAAATAAAAATAACCATACTTGTTCCCTTGTAGAAGATGAAGAAAATCAGCATCAAAACGTGTTTGTCATGAATTGAAAAAACAATATTCTTCTTATGATTAAACTCCTAGGTATACTTGTTAGAGAAGTGAAAATTTAACTCTTTAAAGAAGCCAATCATTGAGAGGCGGGGAAATTTGTTTAATTTGAGATTGAAATAAGAAACCAATCACAAATTGATGAACTACCGCAAAATGAACCAATAATAAGACAGTTTTCAATTTCTCCAAGAAGTTGTGTTTTGACGCACTATCTTCTCCATTGTCTCGGTAGCCATATATAAAGAAGGAAATAAAATTCATTTGTATAGGAATGCATTAATAAAATAGTGAACATATAAATAGTAATTGACCTGAATTCTTGAGAATGCCCATCAAAATTAAAAATAAGGAGATTAAAAAATATATACCCTTAATTTAAAATTGTCATCTCACAGAACTTGTCATCTCACAGAACTCTGTAGCTAGTGATGTATGTGAATAATATTATCAACTAACAAATAGTGTGATAAAGAATGAAACCAAAACTGATTTGGATGAATAAGGTAATAAAAAGGTTGTACCATGGTTTGTCCAAGTTCTTATTCCATAAATGTAATGGCAATGTCATCTATGTATGATGGAATCTCTAATAATCATAAAACAAAAACAAACAATTAATCAACTATCCCTACTGTATGAGCAAGTCAATAACACAGCCCTCGAAACAAACCGTTTGACATGAGCATGAAACACCACTTGCACAAAACTAACCTTGTAAGTTGCATAATTTTTGTGACGCGACCACGCATCCATGAGCCAGAATCATCAACAAATGCACAGACCACCTCCACGAAACACATATACCAAATTCATTCTGAAATTATCACAAACATGTGGTGTGACTAATATTTTCATAATTTTCAATAAGAAATAAGAATAAAAATCATAACATGCGGGTAATAAGAAAAAACACATTATCCTTGATTACAAATAAAAGTTAAGGTAGATATAAAATGTGAAAACCCCAAAAATGATTGAGCGAAGAAATGATGGATTAGAGTTGAACTTCAAGAGTCATATACTTTGAAATATAAAAACGCAAAATCCTAATCCTGGATAAGATAGAAAATTAAAATTGAAAATTGTTTAAAAAGTCAAAAATCTTACCTTCAATAGTGTTAAATCAGAGATTTCTTAACATAAATTGCAAGTTAATCATCAACATTACGAACCGTAACTGGCCAAATTGCCCTGATATATTATGAGTAAAATTAGGGTTTCTGATGAAAACTAAACCCAATTGATGTCGAAAAAATTAATCAATTTAAAATAAATCGCATGTACATAATAATCCTAAATAGAATCTAAACTTAAACAAACCTTGTGAATGAAGATGATATTGTGTTTTTGAAATAAACCGTGATTTTCTTGATATGAGTTTCAAAATCAAAACAGCTCACAGTGAATGAAGATGATAATTTTGTAGAATAGGTTATTGTAAATCAACCGTGAGATGTAATTTTTTTAATTGTGATTTGATAGAGATAAGTATGAAATTGATTTTGAAGATTGAGAGATCATAGGGGGAGGAGTAACAGCCAAATGAATGAACATGGTAATGATTGGACCATTATACCCCTAACTTTTACACTATCAGTGCCTAGTTGGATTGTTTGTTCCCATTATGCCCTTTGAGTCATCATTTTCAGTCAGCATTAAGTTGCCATGTCACCATGTCTAGTCATCATAAAATATTTCATGCCTTGCCCCATATATAGGTAGAAATAACTCCAATTTTATTTCCTTTTGTGCAAATTGATATTTATATTTGAGTTAACTTTAAAAGACGTGTGAATTTGGCCACTACATTGGACGTGTACTTACATTTGAAGCAAGTGGATTTTTTTATCATTTCATTTTACCTGATTGAGAATATATATTAAGGGCCCGTTTGGTTTGTAGATGAGTTTATGATTAGGATTAGAATTTGGTTTAGGATTTGAATTTGAATTTAATATATGAGAGAGAAAATAGTATTTAATGATATATTATAAATAAAAATATAAATTAATATCAAAATATATAACATAAAGTATAAGAAAAGAAATAATGAATGGTTGAAGATTTATGAGGTCCCACAAAAAAGGAATCAAGCGAGAAATGTAGTGTGGAAGGTCGGGGATTATGCATGCCTATATTTTCTGATTTAAGCCAAAGTCAACACCTAACATTATCACACCAAACATGGGTTTTTGCTTCAAGTCCTAATTTTAAAAGCAAAAGAGGCATATCAAACGCCTCCTAAGTCTTTATACACTCACAAGATATATACTATTGGATTGACACACAATCCAATTTACACAAATACACAATTTACACTACAATCCAATTTACACAACACCACAAAAAAATATAATGAAGATTTGTGATCTTGAGAAAGAGGAAAGAGATCACTTCATAACAATTCGTTTCTAGATGAATACGGTTGTTCTTCTCTTGCACTTGATTAGAAGAAGGGAGAAAGAGGGAATTAATCATTTGAAACAAGATCAAGATATGTTGGTGATCAAGATATGTGTTTTAGAAAGAAAGAAAGAAAAGAAAAAAGTAGATCTGAGAAAATTCGTGGCAAGAGGTTCTGTTTTTCAGATGGGGTGACCCAGTATTTATAAAAGACAAAAATAGTCGTTACTCTGCTGGCGGTCCCGATGGTCCGTAATATGTTAGGGGGCCGCCCATAGAGTACACTTCTCTTTTTGTCTTTTAGTGGGAAAGGTGTTATCTATTTTGGAACCTTCCATTTTGGGGGAAAAATCTGATTTCAAATTTATTGTTTTAATAAAATATTTCTTTTATGAATAAATATTTTGTGTATATATTTTTGTAAATACACTTTTGTAGAAATGTAAGGTTTAAAAAAATATTTTCTTGATCACTAATCATGTTTAATGATTTGTTTATCCATACCTTAAGTGATTAATCTTAGAAATAGAATTTTACGATTAGTAATTTATAAACGTTTAATTTTATCGTAAACGTTTTTACATTTTGTTATTATCAAAACATCGAGAGGTCGAAAAATATAAATAACGTTTTTAGACATTATTTGTATTAACAATCTCCCCCTTTTTGATGATGACAAAATATAAACTCATTTAGTATAAAAATAGAAGTTTATAAATTACTAATGAGTTTAAATCCATTTCTCCCCCTTTTTGTCGAATCCAAAAAGGTTGATCGTCGAATTGTAGTAGAGAGAAAGAAATCGACGATTGAAGACTCCCCCTTGATGTAAGCTCCCCCTTGTTCGGGGCACCAAGGGATCGATCTTACGATAATTTGTTTGCTACAAAACAAAGTTAGAAGTACAAGTGCAAACCAACATAGCACGACAAATATCTCAAGAGTATAATCCACACTTTAGAAACTCATAAATAAAGTGCATTCAAATTCCTTAAATTAAGAAGAAGAAGAAAAAATGAGTACGTTTAATTGACATTGAACCTAAGATTGGTACATTTTTATGCGATTTGCTCTTTTTTTTCCTAGGTGGGAATCTGTGGGGTTCTGCTTCATAGATGCGTCGATTCGAAGCTGGCAGAACTATCTTCTGGGTAAGGTATGTGAAATCGAATCACTAACTATAATGTTGTACTAACTCGCCGTTTTAACAAAAACCACGTTTAGTTCTGTTGTTAATATATGCTAGTGACGTTAACGAGTTTATTGGATCAGGGTACTAAATTGATTTGTTTTATTAGTATGTGCTACTATGCTTTTCCTTTAGTAATTTTAGGTACTGGACAACTCATTTGGGTTAGTTGATTTATTTTGCCCATCAAAATACATGAGTCCATAATTTAGATTTACTTTAGAAAGAGATGAACCTTATGGCCCAATCACTACACGACAGCAAAAAAGATACCCAAAATTTGCATTTCCCACACCACTTTCGTAGCATGGTGTTGATCGGTTTGGTTAAAATTTTTTTGGGTCCACTCGAAAACCAAACTGAACCGAACTAGAATTCAACCGAACTGAACCGAAAAACAAATTGAATTGGGTTCGATTCTCGGGTTGACCCGAATTTCACCATTAATTTATAAAAAAAATAATTAAATAGATATTTGGCAAAAAAAAATTATTGCAAGCATAAAAAGTGTTTTTTTTGTATTATGATAAAATTTTAATGGTTATTATATGTATATAAATATATAAAAAATATATATATTTATATGAATTCGGTTTTCGGTTTTCAGTTCAGATTGACAAACCCATATCCAACCCGAGAACCGAATTAGTAGTTCGGTTTGGTTCGGTTCGGATTTGGAATATTCGGTTCGGTTATTAGTTCGGTTAGGTTGTTTTTGGTTCGGTCCGGTTTCGATTTTCGGTTTTCTACTCACCCCTATTTCGTAGCGTTTGGCATGCGTGGGGCGAAATTGAAATGGAAATTCAAAGTTCTAAAAGTCACGTCATGACGCCGCTAAGGCCTCGCAAAGGCGTGAGGCGTGACTTCCACGCTACGCAATAGACCAAAGGCGTAGGCTTAAGGCATGACGTGAGATGAGAAGTGAAAAAACGTGATAAGGCGCGATAAGGCATGATGCGTTGAGGCTTTTTGAATTCAATTTTGATAAAAAAAATCTTTTTTTTAAGAAATGAAAAAGATTACATGCAAAGATAGTTTCTTGACTTTATTCTTTATGTATGATACTTTTTGTAAACTTAATATATTTGAAATATGATATAAATATATAAATTTATCAATATTTTCATATTTTGTGCCCCTTTAAGTCATGTCTTAAAAAACGTCATGGCTCCTAAGACGTGAGGCTTGACCATGCCGCCACGCCACGCCCCACGCTATTTATAAGCTTGAATGGAATACATCATTACGATGAAATAAAATTTGTTTGTTTGTTATTGTAGTGGAATAATTTATTCATTGATTCATTTAATTACGTTTATAACCGTTACTTTCATTTGCAATATTTAGCTAATTTTATTACCCAAGGCTTTTGGTTTAGTGGTATGCGAGTTTTCTACCAACCTAAAAGTTGTGGGTTCAAGCCTTGCTAGAAGCATGTGTGAAATAGGTGGTATATGTGTTAAAAAATTACCGTTCTAAAAAAAATAAGAAGAAAAGAGCTTATTTTATTCATTTTCAAGTCAATTGCATACTACCAAACAACATGTATAAATGTTTTATTTAGTTCTAACATGGCAACAAAATATCTTAATGGAACAATAATGAGTGACTCCATTTTCATGTTCATTCAATTACATCACCCACTAGATTTCTTTATCATTGCATTACGTTTTATCATCCATAAAACATCTTCACCCCCATAACACACACCAAACCCTAACCATCACCGCGCCATGCCATCAAAGTTCAACCCATTTGTGTCGTCCATCTACATCCGCATCACCAGTTCCCTAGCTCCCAAAATCAGTCTATGTCTGTTAAGAATAAAAAAAAGACTTGGTCACTTCCAAAGTTGTAATACTATAGCTCGTAGCGTAATATTTGAAAACTTACCAAGCTAAGCGGGTCAACATAAGTCATCCTTATGTTGACCGGCCCTATGCAAGGTATATATACCCCTCTCCATGCCTTGGAGAGGGTTGGTTGTTAATTTGGTCATTCATAATATTACATTTTCCTTTCTTTCTCTCACTAAGTGCTACAACCCTCCTTTTTCTCTCTAAACTTTCTATCTTGATTAGTTGTTAAGTGATTTGATACTTCTACAATTGGTATAAGTCGCCATGGGATGATATCGTGAGCTTGTGTGAGTTTATATCTTGGTTAGATCATTCATTTTAGTTGTTTTGTGGTTTTCGTGTGCTTAAAAATCAAACCCGGATTTTTGTGTTTAAAAGTGTTAAAGTTTGTGTTTTTAAGCAAGATATAGGCCTAAGATAACTAGTTGTGCAAGAAAAATCAAGGTAACCGTCAAAAAGGGTGAGTTTTTGGTATTTTTTGTGAAAAAGTACGTTTTTATTTGAAGGAAGCGAAATATGTCTTGAAGGTAGCGAAACATGTTTTGAATATAGCGAAATACATATTCAAGCGAAATGTGTAAGCGAAATGTGTAAGCGAAATATGACAAGCGGAACTAACGTCATTTTTATATCTAGGAAACAAAACTCAGCTTAATTTTGCTAATCCAGCGAAATATTCTAAAAAGCGAAAATGATCTCAAGCGAAATATGTTTCTAAAAAACCCCTAAAAGCGATTTATGACAGGTTGCTACTTCAAGCGAAATACGTAGTTGTGTAAGACGAAACTCTGTTCAATTTTTCATATTCAAGCGAAACATTACATATTCAAGCGAAACATTACAATTGACATATTCAAGCGAAACATTACAACAATCACAAAAAGATTTTATTTTCTACGGTTTGTCTTACTTTGTAAAATCCCGCGAAATACTTGGATTTCTCAGTTTTAGTGAAGATTAGTAAAATTCCCGTGGAAAATCAATCTTTATTGCACCAACGACAATAACTCTTAACATAATCATCCTTTATCACTGATCGATCACTCGTTAATCATTTCACTTGTTCAATTAATTCAAGATTACAAACTTTACATAACACATCATTGTTTCGAGACTAAAACCATCCTCCAATGCTTGATAAAATCAATGTATGATTCATAGGGCAGTCGTATAGTCTATTCATCAAAGGTAAGAAACAAGGTAGGATGATGCTTGATTCAATCATTAATGGTCAATATGGTTTATCTAAACGTTGAAGAAAATGGCAAACTAGAACCTAATCACCCAAAACGCAACCAAGAATGTCACAGAAGGTCAAAACGCAACGACGAAGATACAAACTTTTTCACCTAAAAACCCTTAAAAATCACCCTTTTGAACGTTTTCACTTGGTTTCTTTTGCACAACTTGGTCCTAGAATGTTATAGCAACTATAAAAACACTAACTTTAACATCACAAACATGAGAATCAAAGAATGTCAAGAATAAAACCATAAACCTTCTAAAACCAATCTTTTGATCTAAACTAACCAAGAAAACGCACACACAATCTAGCTAATCATCCCATGTGCTCTGATACCAATTGTAGTATACATGATATCATAACACAAGCAATAGATGATGGGTTGACTAATTAATCATAGAGAGAGAAAGTGCAAGTGTATGTATTAGCATGAAATGAACAACCAACCCCTTCCCATGGGTGGGAAGGGGTATATATACAAGTGATTCTTTCTAACTACGAGCTATGCTATACTAATGATACACGGGGGTGACCGAGTCTTTTTTATAATCCTAACAATCTCCCCCTAAGGGAGGTCACCCCAGAAAATACATTCTGAATTCTAGCATTCTACTTCATTGACCTTCTGTCTGTAGCTCGAAGTCTTTGATTCTTCAATCTTTGATGTCTTTGTACATTATGTAGTGAACTTTGAGACTTGTCTCTTAGGCTTGTGCGATCTTTGAGCTTTCCTTGAGATCATCTTTCATCTTTAATCTCTTGATCATCCTTGTTAAGTAGCATTGCCTTCATGTGATTTTGTGACCTTCGGACCCGCATGCTCACACTTTTCTTGATCATGATACTACTTCTCAGAGTTGCGGAAGCTGTGTTGTAGGTCATTCAGTTGTCATGATGTCTTTACTTGGAAGCATTAAGTGTGAGCATTGGGTGGTGAATTGACTCCACTGGAACGAGGTGTCTCCATCTCCATTTTTGCTTGATCCTGTAATAAAACAGTTAGCAATAAAGCTTGTGGGCGAATATGGCTTTGTCATTCGCCCGAGTCTGGTTGGATTAACCTCCTGATCCGTGAGGACCGACCTGTGATCAGGTAGATTCATCTTAAGAAGAATCTCCTTGACAGGATTTCCAGTATAAGTATCAGATCATCTGATGTGTAACCATCAAAATCTCCATACTTGCCTGTTCTCTGTATCGGAACGTCTCAAAGCAGACAGCACGATAAGAGTGAATCGGTTAGTTACTATCTTACCGATTAAAGAGAAAACTTGATTTGAAAATCAATCGACGTGTCGTTTGAGAAAGTATTTTATGACACATCGAGAGTGTTTGATAGCATAAAATCAAATTTCATTATAAACTCATTTGTTTTGAAATACGTTCACAATCGATGTGCTAGAAAATCAGTTGTTGAGCACATCGAGAGGTTTTCCAAAATGGTTCGTCAATTCACAACCTGGAACAAGTTTGATTCATACGGAATTGCACCATCATTACTTTCCATTTGTCACAAGTTTAATCCATAGTGGATCTCACATGTCACCTACCAAGAGCTTGTTTGATGTTGGCTCTAGAAGGATTTCCACCTTCATTGTGAGTACTTTCGTATCACTCGGATGTTCTGGCAATATGATTGGTAGTTTTATATACCTAAAATATAATATAAAATAATATAATCCCAAGAGTAATTAAGAAAGTTACCAAGTTACCTTGATA
>BQNB010045735.1:30481-44112 GCA_026074375.1 Tanacetum coccineum | reverse complement strand
CATCTGACCGGGTACACTGCCCGTTAAAGTGTTGTTTTTAGGTATAGTCGGCATAAAATAAATAGTAAAACTTGATACATAAATAACACCTACACAACGACACATCAAGTTTTTGGCGCCGTTGCCGGGGAGTGAAGTTGTTTAATTCTTATTTATTAGTGTTTTAGTTTAGTTTAGATTAATTTGCATATTTGTGTGTTTGTTTTGTGTGTTTGATTTCTGCATTGTATATTTTGCATATTGTGTGTTTGTGTGCATTATTACAGTTCGTTGTAACCTTCTGAGTCGAATACTCAATACGGCGTATTCATTTTCTTGGATACGGCGTATAATTTTTTTAAAAACCAATACAACGTATTCGACTCTATCATCAATACGGCGTATTCAGTTCACTAAATACGGCGTATTAAGCTATTTGACAGTTTTCTTTCCTAGCAAATTTATTACAGGTTAAAATGGACGACCCCAACATTATAATGGAAGAGTATATCAGGCTTGAGGAAGAAAAGGCATGAAAACATGGTACGGTGTTTAACTGGGAAACTGCTAAGTATGGTAAGATCTGGTATGATGGAGACGTTCACGACCTCAGAGCTGTTGAAACCGAATTCTCAGCTATAGCTTTTAATGACCTGATATCATCTAAAAACACTTTCTTGTGAACCCACGACAAGTTCTCTTAACAATGAAATTAACTTTAGAGTTTCGTTCGACGATTCTGAGGATGAAGATTACACGGTAATTTTTGACAAAAACTCATTTTCTTACAAATTAATTTATGTCAATGATTTGAAAATGGATTCGAAAAATGATAATGAAAAAGTCAATATGCCTTCGTTCCCACCACCTGAGCCTACGATCAGTTGTTTTGATGATTTAGACTTCTTTAAAGATTTTGAGAATGAATTTCCAGCCATTGTTTACAATAATGCTCAAACGTCTAAATCAAATTTATTAACTGAACCGATTTTAAACCCTTAACATATCGATGAATTTAATTTGAAAGATGAAACATCATTTTCCGAATATGATTAAGAGGAACAAAACGTTATATGCTTTAATGATTTGTTTCCTTTTAACGTAGTTTATCCCGATGAATTAAAAACGGATATAGACAATGATAATGATAAAGTCGATATTGAACACTCTTCAGGGAATTGATCTGTCAAACCATTACCTGATGTAATAAATACCGATGATGGTGCCTATGCACATGAGTCAAATAAGCTTTTGGAAACAAGTCATGATACATCTAATAAATTTTTCATAACTGAAACTTTTATCAGGGAATTAAATTTTAATATCATGACTTGGAATCATCTTAACAAAGGGATGTCATTCATTTTCCTAATCAAGAATTTGTATGTATCATTTGGCATCCCGTTCGACCCCAAATTGTTTTATAAGGATAGGATTAAATTGGGGCAAGTCTAAGTTAAAGACTTTTCTGTAAACAAAAGTGCTTGTCGGGAGACAACCCGGAATGTAATTTTCAATTTTTATCGAGTTTGTCTTCCCAGACTGTCTATACGACATATCCAAACCCCATGGATACGGCGTATTGACTATCTGGACGTTATCCAGTCTTTATTTTCAGCACAGTCTATATGACGTATTCATTAAATGAATACAGCGTATACAGGTTTCAATACGACGTATCCTGGGGAATGGATACAGCGTATCGACTTCCTGTATAGTTTTAGGTATTTATTTCAAGTCTAACCAAACGAATACACGGAGATAGAATTGCATTTGTTTTCTGAGAATTTACACAGGACCTCGTGAAAGAAATATCGACAAATATTGGTGGAGAATTTACAAATCTGGAGATCTTGAAGTGTTGGAGTCTTGAAATCTCAAGACGGCTGTTCAACACTATCTTGCTCGCAAAGCGCAATAAGGAGAATCTACCGAGCAAAATATCAGGGGAGTTTCTCATTCTAATTCTTTTTAATTCTCGTATTTAATGTTTTATCTATACAACGAGGATGTTGTATAATTCAGAATCACAACACTCGCATGAACACAGTTAGGTCCAGCCACCGAAGTGACCAAACTAAGGAGAAACAACCATAAGGCATGTTTATTAAATTAAGTGGTTTGAAAAGAGAGTCTATTAATCTCTTAAAGGGGGAATATAAGCTTTGACGAGTCTTCTAATTAAGAGAGACTAAAAGTTTTAAACCCATATTTTTCTCACTATGATGAAAGATAGTCACTCATGAACGAAGAAGTGTGTAATAGGTGTCAAACTGTATATCTCTCATCATCTCATTGTAAAGTGTTGAACACACACACACACACACACACACATATATATATAAATACACACGTAACAAATGATGAACGGGCTAAGCCCAATATAGATAAACCAAATAACCAATCTTTAATTAATGATCCGCTAACAATGGGGTGGTGCGTGACTTTCCTGTCACACCCCAAAAATATGGCGCAGCGGAATAGATAACCAATGACATGGCTTCATAAATATCTCAAATACAAAGTACAAGAGAACGACTACTAAATGGACGTTTTGAAAATAATACATCGTTGGAATTTATTAAGAGAAATAAAATTTTACATGAATTAAAATATTTATAGTTGAAATGGTAATCAAAATGGTGCCATAAATCCATGAGTAATTTAAATAAAAGTTTCATGAAGTAAGCCATGATGCATGCTGACTTCAAATGCACTTCAAATAATCCTTACAAGTTTAATCACCCAAGAAAAACATGCTTAAAAGGTCAATAATGATGTTGGTGAATTCATAAGTTTAAGTAAAACGTTAGGCATGGACCGCAAGATTGAGTAAAGCGTGTCTATTGTAACACATACAATACCACAAAAGGTATTTACGATAGTACTAAGCTCATGACACCGAATCTAAACAATGTTATTTAACAATATATGCCAAGTAAAGTGCCCGCGTAGGTGTCCAACCCTAGACCACCTAAAGTTCTGACATGGTATACGTCCGTTTGATCAGGACCACCGATACAAGTAAGTGCTACTTACCCGGATGGGGATGTTACCACCAATATATCTATCTATAACACTCGCGCTTACAACACGTAATTAACGATTCATGATAGTAAGCAAGTGGGTTATCGACACTTAGACTAATCTGTAAACATTTAAAGTACTTACGTCCAAAGTAAAAAAAAGATAACATGTATCTCACCCCCGAGATTTACAAAGTATTGGTAAAAACAAGTAAAAATTAGGGCTATAAAACTCATCTTTAGCAAGAGGTGAATCGGGAACAATCAACAAATGAAGAACGAGCACAAATGTCCTAAACGAATGGGATATGTGATCGAACACACATGTCTATCTCGGTGTTCCGGGTGTGTATGTGTGCTTCAGCTGCCTTGTTGGAGTGGTACTTCTGGTGAAAGATTGTAGAATGATCAAACCGTAAGCCTTTCCATACAAAACCCATATTTACCTTTATAAACTTGTTACTCCTTAGCTTTAGCGGTAGAGATGTGTAATCTTTGCGCCACAAGCTCTTTATGATAGAATACTCCTCTACGAGCTTGTTGACCGAGCAATTGACGAATTAGTTACATGTTACCACCCCCCCCCCCCCCCCCATAGATTAGTTGAGTGATTAGAGCTGTTTTCATCTTCCTATTTCGTGAGGTGTTTGGTTAGTGTGCTTTATAATAGATTCATAAAATATGCTTTTCTATGGCAAATATCCTTAGGGATGCATTTTTATAAACTTCTATAGTCTACTGAGGTCAATAGGATACAGTGGAGGGATATTTGATGAATCAAATTAAAAGTCTTTTCTATTAAGCTCATTTTATCCCATGTATTAACCATTTTATATAGTTTTTTGCCAAAGAAATCATTCCGTGCTTTATCGTTTATATTTGAGAATTGAGTAATTATAGAGTAATTGTGTGAAATGTTAGCTAAAAGGGGCGCATTCTAGCGCATAAAGAAAAGTTATTTTTAAAGTTACTATTTGAAGACAATACGCCCGTAATCATCAAGGAAGATACGACGTATCCGTGCCTGCACTCACCAAAAGACCACAAAGGAATAAAGATCAATACGCCGTATCCAGAGATACTCGTATACCCCGTATTCAAATACGCATGATTCGCAATTAATAATTCTGGAAGATATCAAGCGTGGTCCTTACTCCAAGAAATCCCTAATACGCCGTATCTAACACTTGGATATGCCGTATCTAGCTGACTTCCAGACCTTATAAATAGAAGGCTCAAAAACGAGTTTTATGTGTGCTAAATCCTATTCTCGATACTTAAACCACAAAAGTCGATTTTCAGAGGAGAAAAAGAGTAGAAGAGGTCAAGCAACGTATTCAATTCCATAGGAGACAACGTGTAATTCCGTATTTTTTTTTTTTTTTTTAAACTTTAGTAATGTTTAGTTTTGGGGTATCATTCGTAATCGGGTAGTTTACCGTGGCTAAATATTGCTCTTGTATTTATTATGATGTTTTGAAGGCTTAATACCTTCGGTATTAGCCATTATATAAGTTCTGATGTTTTGATGTGTTTATCTTGATTTCTTGATTTATCTTGTATGCTTGTTTATGTTTATCAATTTATACTTGTTTACGCGCTCATTCCCGTTTCCATTATCGTTTCCATTTCCATTTCCATTGTCATTCCCATTCCCGTTTCCATTATTATTCCCATTCCCAAGTTCAAGATTTTGGTTAACTTAATGAGCTTCTAGAGCTGCGTTCACACGTTGATCAATCATTTCTTCAATTGCGGCATGGGTCATCCCAGAATGAGTGTTTGTCATTGTTCTACATCACAAGACACAACCTATAGTGAGATTTTTGAAACGAATATACAACATCAGGTGCAACTAGACTATGGACGAAAGCCGAAACGCCTCCCAAGATACGACTCCAACCTCCTAAGTCTCCCTCGAGCATCATCACGATCCCTACGAATCTGACGAAACTCCTCCTGTGAAAGGGACATATGAAGACGAAGGCTACTCACACGATCCCTCTCAATATCCAACATAGCATGAACCTTGAGGTTCTCCAACCTCAAGCTATAGATCATCTCAGCCATCCTAGCTCTGTCTCCACTAGCTATCAACTGATCGGCCTCCAACCGTCTCTGAGCAGTCTCAATCCCGACAATCCTATCAACACGAACCTCAGACATGTGATGGTAAAAGTCATGCACAGCCTTACCCAAGTCAACCGGCGTATCCTCGACTGACCTAACAATGCCATCCCTAGTGCCAGGTGAGTCAGGAGAATCCTCCCCAGCTGGCTCTACAATCTCCTCCTCAACTAACGGTGCAGTCATAGGGTCGATACCTACCTCAGCCGTATCTCCAGTGCTGGCGTCAGCCTCATACTCCTCTGTGTCATCCCTGGCATCCCTATGGTCAATCCCAACATGATCTCCAACCTCATCCCCATCACCAATACCTAACTCCATATCAACCTCAGTCCCTGTAAGACCAACCTCGGCATCCCCCTCTATGCTAGCCTCCGATGAATATGAATCTCTAAACCTCTTACGAGGTGGTGAGAGATCAGCACGAGTAGGAGCTAAGGATCCCGTAACTGGCATGGATAATGGTGCTGAATCAACCGGTGATCTACATCTCTTACGAGATGGTCCAGCAGAATGTGGAGATGAATGCATGGGTCTCTCTGATGAATCTCCTGATGATGACTCTGATGTAGTCGGTGGGTACCAAGTAGATAATGGAGCAGCACACCAACGACGAAATGCCTCACTACATCGTGGTGCTCTCCTCGGAGGGTAACACAATCTGGGTGATACATCTCTAGTCGAAGATCCCGAATGAGCCTGATCTGGCGCATCCAAACCCAAAGAATGAACTGGCGAAGAATCCGAAGATGAACTGGAAGAAGATGAGTGATGATCTGGAGAACGAGGTGATGCATGCCTCGATGCTAATCTGCGAGCTGGTAAAGGTCCAACTCTCTTCCTTGCAGTCAACAACTTACGCGGCCCGTTAAGATGGGTGCGGTAAGGTCGACCAAAAGGAATAGCCTCCCCGGGTCGGATAAGAGTCGCTGACCGTCGACGAATCCCGGGCGGGGCAGTAACAGGAGCAATAGGAAACTCATGTGATGATGATGGACGTGTTGTTACCCTGCTCCTCCAACGAGCAACGATAGCAACATAAGGGTCCTGCGATGGTGGTCCATCAGAAGAATCAGGAGTCTCAGAAGGATCGGTGCATATGAATGGTGAAGTAGCTGGTAGCGGGGAAATGTGCTCCGGTGAAGACACCTCATCAGGTGTATCAGAATCGGAACCCGTATAAGGAACCAAGCCACACAATCCAGTGGGTGAAGCGACAAGAGTCGTCTCAACCACAGGAGCGGCAGAAGAAATAGCTGGAGCAATGGTAGAAGTCTCTGGAGCAATAACTGAAGTAGAAGGAATAACAGTAGGGATATCACCAAAGAGAATAACCCGAGAGGGCGGTGATCCCACACTCTCATCCGAAGAATCAGAAGAAATGATGATAACTGAAGCTGCCATAATCTGCACAAGCACAAGTTTATATAAATCTCCTTTATATGAAACCATGCAAGGCATAAAGAAATGCTAAAAAAAGAACGAAGAAATCAAGTTTTGTACAAGTACAAAGAATCCTGAATCAAGGCTAGAGATTGGAAGGATTTCAAGATTACAAAAGCCAACCATTCGAGCTTCCAAGTCCCAAGGATGAGCCTAAACCAAGTATTACTGAAGTATAAAGACCCACGACCAAACACGATTCAATCAGAGAGCTTAATCACGGAATCAAGCGACACTCACTGTCACACCCCCAAACTGGGCCTAGACGGAATACGTGTCCGAGGGCGTGACGTCATAACAATCCGATCACAAAGCAATAAAGAACGACCACTAATCATGGACGTTTGAAAAAGTTTACTCGTTGCATAAAATAAAATAGATTTAAGTTTTACAGCCCATAATAATTAAGTTAAAAAGTAGCGGAAGCATAACAAAGTTTTAATAATGACAACGAGTAAATAATCTTGAAATTGGCGAAGTCACATAGCACATAGACTCCACATAGCATCAAGAGTCAATCCAAGCTAAGCACCTGAGAAAACATGTTTAAAACGTCAACATAATGTTGGTGAATTCATAGGTTTAAGTTTGTACAAGAGTGGACCACAAGATTTCAAAACGTATGTGACTACTATAACAAATACAGCATCACATAAAAAGTATTTATTGTTGCACTAAGCTCATGACACCGAAGCTAATTAAGTCAACAGGGCATGCTACATCCTGTTGCAAAGTATTCCTGCCCTAAGCCGGTGTCCCAAACCAAAGACCACCATAAAGTATAATCGACATGACATATATCCGTTTGTTCATCGACGACAGAAACAAGTAAGTGCATGCTTACCCGGATAGGGATAATTAGTCCCAATAGATCTATCTATTCACTCGCGCTCCCTCAACCGGTCCTCCGGTCGAGAAACTAACAGTTCATGATAAGTTGGGCAGTAGTAGGTTTGTAAGCTACTTAGGCAACACATAAACAAGTAAAACTCGCGTAAAGAACTTGTGTCCAATTTAAAAGCAAACAATGTTTCTCACCCCAATAGTATAAAGCGTTTGTAAATCAGTAAAAATGTGGGGCTATGAACTCACCTTAGCAAGGGTAAGCGATAATCACAACAGATGATGAAGATATAAAGAGGTCTAGCCGCGACCTAGAGTAAGTACGGGTATGACTTAGCATTTATCAAAGAGAACAAGTAAAGCATCCATGTTATCATTTAAAGCATCCAAATGTGTTTGCGTTTTAGAAATAAAAGACTTTGAAACTTTTCTACGTCTTAGTTAAATTCCGACACTTGTGAAAAATTACTATTTTTAGAAACTTTCCTTTTTAGGAAACTTTTTAGTTTTAAAACGTTAATAGCGTCCCTTATTTTCTTAAGTTTCCATATCTTACAAATCGCTTAACAATTCCTAAGTCGCCTACTCCTTAGGTTTAAATCGCCTAAAATGTCCGTTTCGTACTATTTTTAATAATCCCACTTTTCATTAAGTTCGGCATTTCAAATAACCTTTCATGACATTTCTAGTTGTCCCAACTAACTACCTAGCATTTCTATATGTTTCGCTAGCATTTAAAAACGCCCAAAATCGTCCGAAAGTGCTCGTAACCCTCTTTTAATTTTCCCAACAGCCCACTTTATTTAATGTTTTCCTCAAAAACCTATTTTTCCGATTCATGGTAAAAATGTCTCTCATTATTGACTTTTAGGCTTAGCGATTGCCAACGTTATAGTAAAATCTCATTTCGGACAACTTTCGTGTTTTATACTTTGGCCGATTCGGACCCGAAGGGCTCCGAATCGCCCGTTTTAGCTGCTGATCTGATCGTTGCATTTTCCCATTTCGCCGAAAAATGTTTCAAGTTTCGTTTGGTCACAACTTGGCCGTTTTAAGTCCGATTTTAAAGTGTGATATATGAAAAATTATCTATTCGAAACGAGCTCTTCGAAAACTACTTTCACGCCTAATGAAAACATTTTTAAGTCGCTCGAACCCTCAAAACAAAATCGGGACAGCAACTATAGTTTGCCGAAAAGTGACCAAAAATCAACCCAAATCGCATATTAGTGCCTAGTCTAGTTCAACCTTCATTTACCAACAATCCACCACAAAACTAACCTTAAACCAACCTAATCTCTATTGTTGCAACTCTCATCCACTCTCAATCTCACCAAGAACATATTATAAACATAACATAAACTTTTGTCATAAGATTTCCAACATATTTTAAGATGAACAAAAATAAATTGTAGTTTCTTTTGTAAAAATATCACAAACACATGGATCTTTAATAATAACAATAGATCTAACACAAGAATCATAACATCATCAAAATAATACAAGATGGGTCAAGAAATACTCACAAGAAAGCAAGTAAAAGATGAACACACAAGATCTTGCAAAACCCACTTATAAACTTGAAACCCTAGTTTTTATGATTCTTGAAAACTCTTGAAAAATAACCAAACAACACTTGGATCTACCTTAGATATAACTAGGAATGTGTTTAGAATACTTGGATCTTGCTAGAAATCAAAAGTTATGGGTGGGTTTGTGAGATGTGTGTGTGCCGTGAGCTATAGACACAAGGGGAGGAGGAAGAAAATTTTTGGTGGCTTGCAAATGAAAGTATAACCCTAAGTGTGAGAAAGTGCTAGTATTTATAGTCCAAGACTAGAGTTAGGAGGGTTCATGTGATGTGTAAGTGACCAACACACACCAAGAGTGTGTGTGTTGGGTGGTTCGGCACAAGTAAGGCCACAAGGGACCAAATGGTTCAATTTTTCTAGTCAAGGTTCAAGTGAGTTAGACATGGATCAAAGTTTACTAATCAAATGTGTAAGAATGGTGTAAGCATTGTGTAAGCAACATGTGAAGTGTAAGACTAGAGAAGGGTGCATGAGGGTGACTTACTCATGTGTCACTTTCATGCACATGCATGTAGTTTTCAAAATAAGATGCCTTGGATTTAATTTTGAGTTCAAGTATAATTGTTGATGTTGTTTAGGCGCCATATTTGGCTAGGGAAAATAATGTGAACGAAATTTTTAGGCTTATGGCATAATATTATCGATGACATGAGTTTACCCGAAAAGATTTTGAGTTTTCGGGGTTCCGTTTGGTCAAAAACGCGAAAAACGCAATTTAAAGGATAAAACCTAAAAATTAATATCGGAAGTGATTAAAAATCACGAAACACTCAGGAAAGTTTATATAACACATATAATGCTTAAAATAATTTATAACCGATGCCGGAACGCGTCCGGTGACGTTTCTCAGATTTTACGCAGTCTAATTCCTTGGTAAATTGCCAATTTTAAACGTAACGACTAAAATTTAAAGTAGATGACCGGAGTGAGTCGGAAAACTAACCGGGAATTTACGGGGTGTGACAAGAAGGACGATGAAGGTGTATGTAAAGAAAGTGGAATTACTGATCAAGAGAAGCCTGAAAATAGTACTCAAGGTGTTAATACTGCTAGGCCAAGTATTAATACTGAACCAGACATGTTTTCTTTGGGAGATAATGCTACACTTGAACCCACACCTGCTAATTTCTTTGGTGATGAAACAAAAGTGGATATGAGCAACATTACTACCACATATCCAATTCTTTCTACTCTAAATACAAGAATCCATAAAGATCATTCACTTGATCATGTGATTGGTGATGTATAGTCTGGTGTACTGAAAAGGAGAATGACAAAGACTATGAATAAACAAGGGTTTATTTGTGCTGTTTATGAAGGGAAAACTCATGAAGACCTTCATACTTGTCTGTTTGCTTGTTTTCTATCACAAATAGAACCCAAGAAGGTAATTCAAGCTTTGACATATCCAATCTGGATAGAAGCAATGCAGGATGAGCTTCTATAGTTTAAATTGCAAAAGGTTTGGTCTTTGGTTAATTTACCATATGGCAAGAGGGCCATTAGGACAAAATGGGTCTACAAGAACAAGAAAGATAAGAGAGGTATTGTTGTTAGAAACAAAGCAAGGCTAGTTGCACAGGGGTACACTCAAGAAGAGAGAATAGATTATGATGCGGTTTTTGCTCTAGTTGCTAGGATTAAAGCAATTAGGTTGTTCTATTCATGAACTTTGTTGTTTACCAGATGGATGTGAAAGTGCATTTTTGTATGGCAAGATTGAAAAGGAAGTTTATATCTGTCAACCTCCAGGGTTTGAAGATCCAGATGTCCCTAACAGAGTTTATAAGGTTGAAAATGCATTATATGGTCTACATCAAGCTCCTAAAGCCTGGTATGAGACTTTGTTTACCTATTTATTAGAAAATAGATTTTAAAGAGCGACAATAGATAAGACTTTATTCATCAAAAAGGTTAAAGGTGATGTTCTACTAGTTCAAATATATGTAGATGATATCATTTTTAGATCTACTAAGAAGGAGTTATGCACTGAGTTTAAGAAATTGATGCACAAGAAGTTCCAGATGAGTTCTATGGGTGAGCTCACTTTCTTCTTAGGATTGCAGGTGATGCAAAAGGAAGATGGGATTTTTATTAGTCAAGACAAGTATGTGGATGAAATCTTGAAGAAGTTTGGTTTTTCAACTGTGAGGATATCAAGTACACCTATAGAGACTTCAAAACCATTGCTCAAGGATGCTCAAGGTTAACCTAAATTGGGCATTTGGTATCCTAAGGACTCACCATTTGACTTGGAAGCTTATTCGGATAGTGACTATGCTGGTGCAGGTTTAGACAGGATATCCACAACAGGAGGTTGTTAATTTCTTGGGAGTAGATTGATCTCATGGCAATGCAAGAAGCAAACTATAGTTGCCAACTATACTACTGAATCAGAGTATGTAGCTGCAACTAATTGTTGTGGTCAGGTGTTATGAATCCAAAATCAAATGCTGGATTATGGATATAACTTCATGAATACCAAGATTTTCATTGACAATGAAAGCACCATATATATAGTTAAGAATCTAGTGTTTCACTCAAAGACTAAGCACATTGAGATTAGACATCACTTCATCAGGGATTCATATGAGAAGAGATTAATTCAAGTGATCAAGATTCACACTAATCATAATGTTGCAGACTTACTCACAAAAGTACTTGATGTTAGTCGTTTTCAATTTTTAACTGCTAGCATTGGAATGCTTAATCTTTGAGGTGTTGTTTGATTAGATTGATGAGTAGAATGGGTTGGACATACAACTTAGATAAAATTGGGGTTTATTTTGGTAACTCAAGAGTTAGTACTGCTGGCATGACTTAATGCTGTTGGGCGAAAAGTTAATGCTGTCAGGCAAAAAGTTAATGTTGCTAGGCCAAGTTAGTGCTGCTACGCTACCGTTAGGGATACAACTACTGAGGTTGCCTTTCGTAAATTAGTTGGTTACTTCATCTATGGGTTTGCTTAATTTCCTATAAAACTATTTTTGTTCATAAAGTAATCACTCTTAAACACTCTTACGACCTCAATTTTACAAACCCTAACTCTATTTTATCACCGACATTTACAATTCTCATCAATGGCGAACCTAATCTTTGTTGATTCTCATATTTGTGTTTCATTATTGATTTTTGATAGTATGTTGAAAAACTTGGATCCTAATTCTAAAAAGTTTTTAATGTATCCAAGGTTTTTACAACTATTTTTGAACAATCAAATTGAAAATCTTATAGCAGTTTTTAATGATGAATAAGATACACCTTCTCATACTAAAAAGGTTTTTGCAAACATGAGAAGGCAAGGAAAAGATTTTTCAAGGACTATGACACCCTTGTTTGCTACTATGTTCATACAATCACAAGCAGTAGAGGGTGAAGGTTCAGGACAACCCACTGAACTCCAACACACACCTACTACTGCTTCACCATCTCATGTAGAACCAATCCCTATTGTTGCATCATCATCTCAACCCAAAAAGACCCAAAAACATAGGAAAACCAAAAGAAAGGCCACTGAGATATCTCAGTCTAGTGGACCTACTACCCTTGTAGCAGATGAGACTGTCCATGAGGAGAGAAGAGACAATGTGGAAAGGGCTGCCACTACTGCTATTAGCTTAGATGCAGAGCAGGGTAGTGGTAACATAAATAGGACCCAATCCACAACAATGCCTAATGATCCTTTTCCTCAGGAAATTGGTTCATGTGGTAGTCCCAGGCGCCAAGATACCATATTGGGGGACAGACCTGCTCAAACTAGGTTTGAGAGGTTGTCTAAACAGTCCAATGATCCACCTCTCTTAAGAGTTAACATACTTGGAAGTAGGGAGGACAGTATGAAACTACATGAATTGATAGACCTTTGTATAAAATTGTCTGAAAGAGTTCTTGCCTTGGAAAATATAAAGACTGCTCAAGATTTGGAAATTACTAATCTAAAGAAGAGAGTAAAGAAGCTGGAAAAGAAGAAAAAGTCAAGAACTCCACAACTCAAGAGGAGGTTATTCAAAGTCAGGATAGAGTCTTCTGCTAAAAAGAGTTTAGGTGATCAGGAGTATGCATCCAAATAGGAGAGGAATGAAATTGACCAAGATGAAGGGATTTCATGGTTTCAAGAGGATGCAGAGACTCAATGGAGGTATGGTCATGATGTTAGTACTGCTGATGTTACAACTGCCAGTGTACCAGTTGATGTGGATGTTAGTACTGCTAGCCCTACAAGACTAGTTGATGATTCGACCACTGATGATATCACTTTGGCTGAAACCTTAATGAAGATCAAAAGTAGTGCTTCAAGATCATAAAAGGATAAAGGAGTTATGTTTAAAGAGCCAAGTGAACCAACAACAACATCAAGACCTCAACCTCAGATTCCAATAAAAGATAAAAGAAAAGGCATCATGCAAGAGCCTGAGAAACCAGTGAAAGTGAAAGGCAAAGATCAAATTGAATATGATGTTGATGTAGCTCAGAGACTTCAAGCAGAGTTAGATGAAGAAGCCAGGCTTAAAAGAGAAAGAGAAGAAAAAGCTAGTAATGTTGCATTAATTAAAGAATAGGATTCTATTGAAGCTACAATTGATGCTGATAGGCAATTGGTTGAACAGTTACAAGCTCAAGA
>BQNB010045735.1:0-28895 GCA_026074375.1 Tanacetum coccineum | reverse complement strand
CCATTACCTATATCACCTTCACCACTACATGCTAGTCCCACTCACTCTTTGGGCTATAGAGCTTCTATGATTTGGTTGAGAGTTGAGTCACCATCTACTTCCCATCCACTACCACTACCACCACCTATCATACTTCCACGCACCAAAGCATCTATGGTCATGATGAAAGCTGCTACACCATCTACTTACTGTTTAGCACCTCGATCGATGACACCACCAAGGACACCACCACTTTTACATATACCATTACCTACATCATCACCACCTTTGCTTTTACCCTCTACTGACCGTAGAGCGGATGTTCTTGACTGAGTTGCCACCTCGAAAAAGGCTGTGCATTGCTCCTGGTCCCAGGTTTGAGATCGGAGAGAGCTCATCTGCTCCTACTGCTAGACCTACTGGAGGTTTTAGGAGAGATTATGGTTTTGTTGCCAACTTGGATACTGAGATTAGGCGTGACCAGGATAGGGAGATAGGTTACGGGATTACTGACGTCTAGGAGGATCCAGATGAGATTGCAGAGGAGATAACAGCGACTGATGTGGCAGAGTTGGGTCAGAGGATGATAGATTTTGCCACTACTGTTAGGCAGGATACATATGAGATTTATGGGAGACTTGACGATGCACAGGATAATAGATCATTGATGAGCGGTCAACTCAACTTGCTACATAGGGATAGGCGCTCCTATGCTCATACAGCTAGACTTATGAAGGCTGAGGCTAGAGCTTCTCGTGAGGCTTGGTAGAGTCTATGGATGCCAGTGATATGGCACGTTCTGTGGTTAGAGCACTACGGACTACAGTTTTAGCACAGCAGTCAGAGATTAAAGATTTGCTGGCAGCAGACCGCAGATGACAAGCATAGCTCACAAAGGCACTGGCTTTGCTGAGGACATTGCAGACTCAGAAGGTAGCACTACAGAGTCAGAAGGGACCCGCTAGTGGTCCAACACATCTTGATGTACCAGAGGAGGCCGGTAATAGTTCTTAGATTTGGTTATGTCTTAACTATTTTGTATAGCCTACTAAGTATTACGGGGTAACTCCCGGCTAGTATGGCTCTAGGTTGTATATTTTCATCATGTAACCTAATGGTAGTGATCATTTTGTAACTGAATCGGTCATGTATGTTTTCCAGATTATATATGGAAGGGGTGTATTATGTCATGTCTGTAATCGAATTTATTATGATTGAATGTCAATTTAGCTACACCATTGTTAATTTTAATTCAGTTATATATTTTACTGTGTTTTGTGATCTCACTTTATTTATTATGTATATGTCATGTCGCTATTATAATTTTATGAAATCTAACGGGAATTATATTTTCTTGTGATTTGAAGAAAATGACACCAAAAAGAACCACAAGGTCAACACCAGCCATAACAACCACCACCAACACACCGATCACAAATACTCAGCTTAAGGCATTGATCGACCAAGGCGTTGTTGATACGTTGGCAGCATGTGATGATGACAGAAGCATGAATGGTGATGACAACCATAATTCGGGAACGGGTAGTAGAAGGACAGAACAAACTGCTCGTGAGTGTACCTACACTGACTTCCTGAAATGTCAACCTCTGAACTTCAAGGGTGTTGAAGGATTTGTGGGTCTTAATCAATGGTTTAAAAGGATGGAAACTGTATTCCATATTAGCAACTATACTGTCGCATGTCAAGTTAAGTTTGCAACAATTTCACTAGTCGTTAGGGAAACGACCCGGGTGATCATATTTGCCCGGTTTAATATACGTATTATATATTATATTATATATATTTTTGAGAGTGAATTTTACCAAGGGTAAATTGGTAATTTTCTTAATTGCTCTTAGGTTTATATTATATTGTGATATATTTTAGGTATATAAAACTGCAATCAGTAGCCTATAACCAACGTTTTTAGAACTGGCATTGAAGTGTGATAGGATGTTTCCTGAAGAGTCAGATATGATCGAGAAATATGTCGGTGTTTTGCCCGACTTGATTCACAGAAGTGTGATGGCAACGAAGCCTAAGACAATGCAGGATGCAATTAAATTTGCAACTGAACTGATTGACAAGAAGATCAGCACCTTTGCTGAACGTCAGGCCGAAAACAAGAGAAAGTCTAAGGACACTTCCAAGAACAATCAAAGCCAACAGGAGCCACCCAAAAGAAATAAGGTGGTACGGGCTTACACCGCTGGGTCTGGTGAGAAGAAACCCTACGGAGGATCTAAACCTCTGTGCTCCAAATGCAACTATCACCATGACGGACAGTGTGCTCCCAAATGCCACAAGTACAACAGAGTTGGTCATCTGGCCCGTGATTGTAGAAGTCCTGCAAATGCTAACAATAACAACAACAACAACCAGAGAGCCCCAAGAGCAAATCTGGGAGTTCTCACTTGCTTTGAGTGTGGATCTCACGGCCACTTCAAGAAGGATTACCCAAAACTAAAGAACAATAATCAAGGAAATTCGGCTGGGGTTGGTAATGCAGTGGAAAGAGCTTATGCTGTAGGCACTACCGGGACAAACCCGAATGCAAATTTTCTTACGGGTATGTTCCTCCTAAACAACCATTATGCTTTAATTTTATTTGATACTGGTGCCAATAGGTGTTTCGTGTCTTCTACGTTTAGTTCCTTGATTGATGTTGTACCAACTGCATTAGACGATGGCGTTGACGTTGAGTTATCTGACGGTAGAATAATTTAGGTTAATACACTTATTCGGGGTTGCACTTTAAATTTTCTTAACCACCCATTCAACATCGACTTAATGCCCGTAGAGATGGATAGTTTTGACGTCATAATCGGCATGGACTGGTTATCGAGATACAGCCGTTATTGTCTGTGTTGAGAAGATCGTTCGTATCCCCTTTGGGAACGAAATCTTAATTGTTCGTGGCGACAAAAGTAGCATTGATCACGGGTCTCGATTAAACATCATCTCATGCACCAAAACCCACAAGTATTTGCTGAAAGGATGTCATGTCTTTTTGGCACATGTTACCACGAAGAAGGCGGAAGACAAGTCGATGGAGAAGCGACTTGAGGATGTACCTATTGTTCAAGACTTTCCTGAAGTTTTTCCTGAGGACTTGCCGGGTATTTCACCAGCTCGACAAGTAGAATTTCAAATCGATTTGATACCTGGTGTTGCACCTGTAGCATAGGCACCTTATCGATTGGCCCCGTCAAAGATGAAAGAATTGTCGGACCAGCTAAAAGAACTTTCCGACAAAGGCTTTATAAGACCCAGTTCCTCACCTTGGGGAGCTCCGGTCTTGTTTGTCAAGAATAAGTATGGATCGTTCTGGATGTGCATAGATTACCAAGAATTAAATAAGCTAATGGTGAAGAACCGTTATCCGCTCCCAAGGATTGATGATTTGTTCGATCAACTTCAAGCATCGAGTGTTTACTCGAAGATCGACCTGTGGTTGGGTTATCATCAATTGAAGGTTCGCGAGGAAGATATTTTGAAGACCACTTTCAAAACTCTATATAGACATTATGAATTTCAAGTCATGTCATTTGGTTTGACAAATGCACCGGCTGTATTAATGAACCTCGTGAAGCGGGTGTGCAAACCATACCTGGATAAATTCTTGATTGTATTTATTGACGACATTCCGATATATTCGAAGAGCAAGCAAGAGAACAAAGAACACCTTAAGTCAATCTTAGAATTGCTTAAGAAGGAGGAGTTGTATACCAAATTTTCTAAGTGTGAATTTTGGATTCCCAAAGTACAGTTCCTTGGTCACGTGATTGACAGCCAGGGTATTCATGTGGATCCCGCCAAGATCGAATGCATTAAAGATTGGGCATCTCTTAAGACACCAACGGAGATTCGTCAATTTTTAGGTCTTGCTGGGTATTACTGAAGATTTATTAAAGGATTTTTGAAGATCGCCAAGTCAATGACCAAGCTTACTCAGAAAGGAGCTAAGTTTGGTTGGGGTGATAAGGAAGAAGTAGCATTTTAACTAATTAAGTAGAAGTTGTGTAGTGCACCCATTCTGGCTTTACCTGAAGGAAGCGAAGATTTTGTCGTATATTGCGATGCTTCAATCAAAGGTTTAGGCATTGTGTTGATGCAAAGAGAGAAGATGATTGCTTATGCATCACGCCAATTGAAAATTCATGAGAAGAACTATACGACTCTTGATTTGGATCTTGGAGCAGTAGTGTTCGCTCTGAAGATTTGGAGGCACTATCTGTATGGAACCAAGTGTACCGTGTTCACTGATCACAAGAGTTTACAACACATACTAGATCAGAAGGAATTGAACATAAGACAACATCGTTGGTTTGAGTTGCTAAGTGATTACGATTGCGAGATTCGTTATCACCTGGGGAAAGCAAATGTCATTGCCGATGCCTTGAGCAAGAAAGAACAAGATCAACCATTACGGGTTCGAGCATTGGTGATGACTATTTGTTTGAACCTTCCCAAGAAAATTTTAGAGGCTCAGATAGAAGCAATGAAACCGAAAAACATCAAAGCTGAAAATGTTGGAGGTATGCTGATTGAAAATTCAAAGGATCCAGAAAAAAATTTAGGAAGGAAAAGTTGGAACCGCATGCTGACGGAACATTTTTTGTGCTTCAATAACAGGAGTTGGTTATCGTGCTATGGTGATCTTAGGACTTTGATTATGCATAAGTCCCACAAGTCAAAGTATTATGTCCATCCAAGTTCTGACAAAATGTACCAAGACATGAAACTATCATACTGGTGGCCAAACATGAAAGCAGACATTGCCACCTATGTCAACAAGTGTTTGACGTATTTAAAGGTCAAAGCTAAACACCAAAAACCATCTGGTTTGTTGGTGCAACCTGAGATTCCTCAATAGAAGTGGGACAATATCACTATGGATTTTGTCACCAAGCTCCTAAGAACGTCAAATGGTTATGATACCATTTGGGTAATTATAGACCGTCTTACCAAGTCTGCACATTTCTTACCAATGAGGGAAAATGACTCCATGGACATATTGGCGAGGCTATACTTGAAGGAAGTGGTCATGAGACATGGGATTCCTGTCACGATCATTTGTGACCGCGACCCTAGATTTATGTTGAATTTCTGGAGAGCATATCAAAAAGCGATGGGTACTCGTTTGGATATGAGTACGACATACCATCTGCAAACCTATCAGCAAAGTGAAAGAACCATTCAAACTCTTGAAGATATGTTACGCGCCTGCGTAATAGATTTTGGAAATGGTTGGGAAAGACACTTACCGCTAATTGAATTTTCGTATAACAATAGTTATCACGCTAGCATTAAAGCTGCCCTATTCGAGGTGCTTTATGGTCAGAAGTGTCGATCACCTGTTTGTTGGGCCAAGATCGAAGACGCTCAGCTCACCGGTCCAGAACTTATCCATGAAACAACCGAGAAGATTGTCCAAATCAAGCAAAGAATTCAAGCCGCTCGTGATCGTTAAAAGAGTTACGCCAATGTGAGGCTTAAGCCTTTAGAATTTCAAGTAGGCGACCGAGTCATGTTGAAGGTATCACCTTGGAAAGGGGTTATCTGTTTTGGCAAACGGGGGAAGTTAAACCCAAGATATATTGGACCTTTTAAGGTGCTGGCTAAAGTGGGAGACATTGCTTACAGACTAGAACTTCCACAAGAACTAAGCAGAGTTCATAGTACGTTTCACGTATCCAGCCTAAAGAAGTGTTTATCCGACGAGCCGTTGGCAATTCCGTTGGAGGAAATACACATTGACGATAAACTCAACTTCGTTAAAGAACCAGTAGAAATCATGGATCCTAAAGTGAAACGATTGAAGCAAATCCGCATTCCAAATATCAAAGTTTGATGGAACTCTAGGAGAGGTCCTAAGTTTACATGGGAACGCGAAGATCAGTTCCGGAAGAAGTATCCGCACCTTTTCACACAAATCGCACCGTCGTCAAGTGCCGCGTCTTAAGCCTTGAGGACAAGACTTATTTAACAGGGGAAGACTGTAACAATCCGTGTTTTCAGGTCATTTTATGACGACATTTATTTCACTATTTATTTTTAGTCTTGAACGCGTTTGCTTTTAATTTTAATCATTAAGTTAAATTGCGTAAACTAAAAATTATCATTCAACGTAAGCGGACATCAAACAATTAAATGTTTATGTCAAGCAAGTGTTAGATAATTATTTAGAGGATAATTATTAACTTTGTACATTTTATTTTTATTGGTTACGTAAAGTGTTTACGTTTCACGATAAAATACATTTAGGCATTCACGGAACCACCAAAACTTTTCTACGCTTCAACAAATACCCATTTTTATACCCAATACCTAAAGTTTTATAAAACTTCACCTATATTACACATCTTGTCCGAATTTTACATAAATAAACCAAACCAAAACATACACTTTACAAGTTATACATCTACATTTAATCTATGCATCATAATACTTCAAGTAATAGCGGTCATAATACATCAAGCGTATCACTCTAGATATTGTATCACAATATTTTCAAAAGACTTTCTTAGCCACCTCCCCTCCCCCCCCATTTTTCTAGATGAAAATGTAGTCCCAGAAAATGTAGTCCCAAAGAGACATAGAGCTCACAATTTAACAACTAAATCTTATACAACCTAAGGTTCATTAAAACATAATGTTATGACTAGTTTTTTGGTCTTTTTCTTCCTTATTTCACTCATCTTGTCTTGAGCTCTCTAATAGTGTCTTCAAATAGCAACTTGACTAAGTCCTTGTAGTATATAAGGCTTATACTAGAAGATATATCACTCATACTCATTTCACTAGCAAAACTTCACACATATCTCTCTCTTTCTCTTCCTAGGCCACGGCCAAACTCCAACACACCTAAATAATCCATAGTTTTTATTCTAGCAAGCATACAAGTGATCTAACATCATATTTAAGGTATCCTAAGGTGTATTAAAGGCTTGGTTTAGTGTTTAAAAGGGTTAATCAGGAAAGGTTCAAGATTAGGGTTTTCATTAGAAATTAGGGTTTTTTAGACTTGGAAGCTTAGGTTTTTATTCTAAACTAGGGTTTAGATCTTGTTTCTCTTCATCATACTTCATCATAAGGTTATCTAAAAACCCTACACTCTTTACATTTGTGATTTTATGTGTATATAATGTTTATATAGTAAATCACCATCTAGGAAACTTATTAACATGTAAAATGGATGTTTACTTTTGATCATGGTATGATATACTTTGTCATATGCTATATTGATGTTAATAACATGTTGTAATGGAAGTATAAGCATTATAAAAATGTATGGATTAATTTATAAAGGTATATATAAATTAATGGTTTAAAGGTTTTTCTATTGAAGTTTATAAATAAATAAAAGTGAGGACTTGATATTCATGGACAAATGATGGACTAGGGGACCTAAAATATATGAGACTTGTAGTATAAAGTGTTGTAGAGGACTTGTAGCAAATTCACTAGACTAGAAACTTATAAAAACAAGTTTTATACACATTTTATTCAAATGATCCAAACTTTCTATTTTAAATCAGAAAATAAGATATTTAGTTTATATTATTATAAAATACTACATGTTACAAGGATCGTATGCATATAAAGAACTCAAAAATCAAAAATATAACGAAGAAGTTATGCTATTTTTAAGTTTACGATAATTATATATATAAAATGTAATTTTAAAAAAGTAATTTTATAAAATAAGTTACTATTTACATCAGATACTTTTTGGAAAATATCATATTTAGATAGAACTTTTAATTACGAAGACGTGCTCGAATGAATCACTAAAATCGGAATTAAAACGAATAAGATACGACTTTTACGAGATTACGATAACTAAATTTATAAAAGTGCATGAACAGTAAAAAGTATTGTTCACCGGAGGACTAGAAAAGTGAAAATGTAATAAATCTTCTTATACGAAATCGTGGACGTAAAGAACGTAAAAAACGAGCTTAAAACGAGAAAGTTACGTCATTTTTACTAAAGAAATATTTATAAACGTTTTTACTTTATAAATATTATTTCAGAAATACACTTAGATGGTGATGTAGCTATATAGAATTATACATGGTATTAGTTATTCAAAGTACTTAGTACTCATACGACCTATAATTAATTAGGTTGCATTCGGACGTTTACGTGACGCATTTTCTGTGATTTTCATTGATAGTTCATTCACTCGGGGTGAGTTCATAGCCCCACGTTTTACATTTATAATGATTTACAAGTTTTGGGGTGTAAAAGGTGCATTGTTTTACAAATTGGACATAAGTGGACATTTTACATTACGATTACGTGTTTGCCTAAGTAGCGATAACCCTCTGTGCCCACAATCATGAACTATCAATTACTGTATAAGCGCGAATGTTATGAATAGATCTATTTGAGATTGACATCCCTGTTCAAGTGATTAGCACTCACTGTGCCGGTTTGCTGAACAACGAATGTATACCATGTCAGATTTATGATATTGCGGGTTAGAACATCATCATGGGAAATGTTGGCAATTTATATTGCAATTCATGTATGTCGAGCTTCAGTGTCATGAGCTTAGGGAAACGTAATTATATTTTTTTGATCTTTGCATTTGTTGCATTATCATACACTTAGGAAATCTTGTGGTCCCACGTTATACCTTTTACAAACCTATGAATTCACCAACATTATTGTTGATGTTTTAAAGCAATGTTTTTTAGGAGGTCAATAAGGCACGAGGTGCAAGAGATACATTGGTGGTTATATTTTGAAGTCATGTGCATTAAAGATTTGGTTGCATTACATTTTGGGGATATAATTGTTATGGACTAGAATCTTTGTATTTTAGAAACAATGAACAAGTAAAGCTTCGGGCTTTTGTAACAAACAATTTACTAAATCCAATGTATCAGTTTTAAACGACTCTTTTTGGTCGTTCTTATATTATCTTGTGTTATTGATCTATGAAGTAACGCTCCCAGACCCATATTCCGCTGCGACCCAATTTGGGGGTGTTACAGACTGGTATCAAGAGCCAAGGTTATAGAGAACCAGGTCAAATGTTTTGCTGGACTATAACCATTTTCAAACATTGCATTCATACAAAAGGGGTTTTCACCTGACATACATACACTAGTTGGTTGCATTAGTTGGTTATACTAGATGCATTGTTTATAATATATATTTTCATTGAGTTGAAATTACATTTTAGATAAATACTATGTATTTTCTAATAAGAAGTCTATATCAATTTACTATTATAAGCTGACTTTTGCGTATTTTTCAGATTTTGTCATGTCGGATTCAGAGGATTTCCACAAGACACGTTACACGGAGTATCTAGTCTTATTTCGAGGATTACTGTCCAGAATAGATCTCCGGGAGTCGACGTATACGAGATATGATGGAGCTGCCCATGATGATTAGACAGGACTCTTATGATACGTACAGGCCCTGCTAAGCATGAGCCACAGCACCAACTGTGTATTCATGACTTGATATAACCCAGAATTATGCCAAACCATGAGTGGATAGATGTGCATTCCAGCGTGGTTGAGCAGCCACTGGCCTAGGGGGGAGCTTTGCTGTGTCTCACCCACTGCCGAACTCACTGGGTTATATAACTGAGATCTAATCCAATGGTGGAAGCCGAGGAGCAGGATGATGATCCTGAGGAGGATCTAGTTGATTGACAGCCTCCGGACGCGATGTAGAAGATGGTGGATGAAGAGGCGTTTTAGGGTGTGGTGAAGAGGGAGTCCATCGGGAACGATGCTGATTGACAAGGTAGAGTACAGGACGAGGATTAGGAGGAGGAGGTGGAGCACCTAGCTCTGGCCGAATCTGTCCCACTATACCGTGTTACGGCTTGGATGTCCATCCGACCCTAGACACCCATACCATTTCCGTCTGAGGAAGAGGTTGATAGACTTCTTGCCTTACCATCACCTTCACCATCACCACTTACATCATACTCATCACCCTTCCCCAGATACCATCTCCACCACTATCAGTATCACCACTATTACCTATATCACCTTCACCACTACCTGCTAGTCCCACTCACTCTGTGGGCTGAGAGTCAAGTCACCATCTACTTCCCATCCACTACCACTACCACCACCTATCATACTTCTACGCACCAGAGCATCTTTGGTCATGATGAAACCTGCTACACCTTCTACTTACTGTTTAGCACCTCGATCGATGACACCACCATTAGGGACACCACCACTTTTACCTATACCATTACCTACATCATCATTACTTTTGCTTTACCTACAACTAACGCGATAGAGCGGGATTGGTTCTCGTGAGGCTCAGTTCCACCTCAAAAGAGGATTGTGACATTGCTCCATTGATCGCAGTTTGAGTATCGGGAGAGAGAGCCATCTTATCCTACTGCTAGACCTACTAGAGGTTTTAGATCAGATTTTGGTTTTGTTGCCACCTTAGATGCTGAGATTAGGCGTGACCTGGATAGGGAGATAGGTTACGGGATTACTGACGTCTGGGAGTATCCAGATGAGATTGCAGAGGAGATACCAGCGACTGATGTGGCAGAGTTGGGTCAGAGGATGACAGATTTTATCACTACTATTAGGCAGTATACAGATGGGATTTATAGGAGACTTGACGATGCACAGGATGATAGATCATTAATGAGCGGTCAGCTCAACTTGCTACATAGGGATAGGCGCTCCTATGCTCATATAGCTAGACTTATAGAGGCTGAGGGTAGAGCTTCTTGTGAGGCTTGGGTACAGTCAATGGATGCCAGTGATATGACACATTCTATGGTTAGAGCACTACGGACTACAGTTTTAGCACAGCAGTCAGAGATTGGAGATTTGCGGGCAGTAGACTGCAGACGACAAGCACAGCTCACAGTAGTACTGGATTTGCTGAGGACATTTTAGACTCAGATGGTAGCATTACAGAGTCAGTAGGGACCCGCTAGAGGTCCAACACATCTTGATGTGCCGAAGGAGGCCGGTAGTAGTTCTTAGATTTGGTTATGTCTTAGCTATTTTGTATAGCCTACTAAGTATTACGGGATAACTCCCGGCTAGTATGGCTCATAGTATGGCTCTAGTTGTATATTTTATATCTTGTAACCTAATGGTATGATCATTTTGTAACCGACCTCGATCATCGTATGTTTTCCAGTATTAAATATCGCTGGAAGGGAGCTGTATTATTCGTCCATGCTAGATAATGAATTTAATTATGAATGAATGTCAATTTAGCTACACCATTGTTAATTTCAATTTAGTTATATATTTCACTGTGTGTTGTGATCTCACTTTATTTATTGTGTATATGTCATATTGCAGTTATGATTTTATGAAATCTAACGGGTATTATATTTTCTTGTGATTTGAAGAAAATGGCACCAAAAAGAACCACGAGGTCAACACCAGCCATAACAACCACCGCCACCACACCGGTCACCAATGCCCAGCTTAAGGCAATGATCAACCAAGGCGTTGTCGATGTGTTGGTAGTACGTGATACAGACAGAAGCATGAATGGCGATGACAGTCATAATTCAGGAACGGGTAGTAAAAGGACAGAATGAACTGCTCGTGAGTGTACCTATACTGACTTCCTGAAATGTCAACCTCTGAACTTCAAGGGTGTTGAAGGAGTTGTGGGTCTTATGCAATGGTTCGAAAGGACGGAAAATGTATTCCAAACTAGCAACTGTATTGTCGCATGTTAAGTCAAGTTTGCAACTTGTACTCTACAAGGAATTGCCTTGACGTGGTGGAATTCCCATGTTAAGACTGTCACTCATGATGTTGCATATGCAATGCCATAGAGAACTCTGAAGAAGATGATGACCGACAAGTACTGCCTAAGGGGCGAGATTTAGAAGCTAGAGGTTGAGATGTGGAACCTAAAGGTTAAAGGTACCGATGTGGTAGCCTATAACCAACGTTTTCAGGAACTGGCATTGATGTGTGATAGGATGTTTCCTGAAGAGTCAGATATGATCGAGAAATATGTTGGTGGTTTCCTGACATGATTCACGAAAGTGTGATGGCAACGAAGCCTAAGACAATGCAGGATGCAATTGAATTTGTAACTGAACTGATGGACAAAAAGATCAGCACCTTTGCTGAATGTCAGGCTAAAAACAAGAGAAAGTTTAAGGACACTTCCAAGAACAATCAAAGCCAACAGCAGCCACCTAAAATAAATAATGTGGCATGAGCTTACACTGCTGGGTCTGGTGAGAAGAAACCCTACGGAGGATCTAAACCTCTGTGCTCTAAATGCAACTATCACCATGATGGATAGTGTGCTCCCAAATGCCACAAGTGCAACAGAGTTGACCATCTGGTCTGTGACTGTAGAAGTCCTGTAAATGCCAACAACAACAACAACCAGAGAGCCTCAAGAGCAAATCTGGGAGTTCTTACTTGCTATAAGTGTGGAGCTCAGTGCCACTTCAAGAAGGATTGCCCGAAACTGAAGAACAATAATCAAGGAAATCCGACTAGGGTTGGTAATGCATTGGCAAGAGCTTATACTGTAGGCGCTGCCAGGACAAACCCGAATGCCAATGTTGTTATAGGTACGTTCCTCCTAAACAACCATTATGCTTCAATTTTATTTGATACGGGTGCCGATAGGAGTTTCGTGTCTTCATTGTTTAGTTCCTTGATTGATATTGTACCAACTGCATTAGACGATGGCGTTGATGTTGAGTTAGCTAACGGTAGAATAATTTGGGTTAATACACTTATTCGGGGTTGCATTTAAATTTTCTTAACCACCCATTCAACATTGACTTAATGCTCGTAGAGATGGGTATTTCTGACGTCGTAATCGGCATGGACTGGTTATCGAGATACAGCCGTTATTGTCTGTGCTGAGAAGATCGTTCGTATCCCCTTTGGGAATGAAATCTTAATTGTTCATGGTGACGGAAGCAGCCTTGAGCACGGGTCTCGATTAAACAGCATCTCATGCACCAAAACCCATAAGTATTTGCTGAAAGGATGTCATGTATTTTTGGCACATGTTACCATGAAGAAGGCGAAAGACAAGTCGATGGAGAAGCGACTTGAGGATGTACCTATTGTTCAAGACTTTCCTGAAGTTTTTCCCGAGGACTTGTTGGGTATTCCACCAGCTCAACAAGTGGAATTTCAAATCAATTTGATACATGGTGTTGCACCTGTAGCACGAGCACCTTATCGATTGGCCCCGTCCAAGATGAAAGAAGGCTTTTTAAGACCTAGTTCCTCACCTTGGAGATCTCCGGTCTTATTTGTCAAGAAGAAGGATGGATCGTTCCGGATGTGCATAGATTACCAAGAGTTAAATAAACTGATGGTGAAGAATCGTTATCCGATCCCAAGGATTGATGATTTGTTCGATCAACTTCAAGATCGACCTGAGGTCAGGTTATCATCAATTGAGGGTTCGCGATGAAGATATTCTAAAGACCGCTTTCAGAACTCAATATGGACATTATGAATTTCAAGTCATGTCGTTTGGTTTGACAAACATACTAGCTGTATTTATGGACCTCATAAATTGGGTGTGCAAACCATACCTGGATAAATTTGTGATTGTCTTTATTGATGATATTCTGATATATTCGAAGAGCAAGCAAGATCACGAAGAACACCTTAAGTCAATCTTAGAATTTCTTAAGATGGAGGAGTTGTATGCCAAATTTTCTAAGTGTAAATTTTAGATTCCCAAAGTACAGTTCTTCGGTAACGTGATTAATAGCCAGGGTATTAACGTGGATCCCGCCAAGATCGAAGCCATTAAAGATTGGGAATCTCCTAAGACACCAACGAAGATTCGTTAATTTTTAGGTTTTGCTAGGTATTACCGAAGATTTATTAATGGATTTTTGAAGATCGCAAGGTCAATGACCAAGCTTACTCAGAAAGGAGCTAAGTTTGATTGGGGTGACAAGGAAGAAGCAGTGTTTTAACTAATTAAGCAAAAGTTGTGTAGTGCACCCATTCTAGCTTTACCTGAAGGAAGCAAAGATTTTGTCATATATTTGCGATGCTTCGATCAAAGGTTTGGGCGTTGTGTTGATGCAAAGAGAGAAGGTGATTGCTTATGCATCACGCCAATTGAAAATTCATGAGAAGAATTATACGACTCATGATTTGGAACTTGGAGCAGTAGTGTTCGCTCTAAAGATTTGGAGGCACTATCTGTATGAAACTAAGTGTACCGTGTTCACTGATCACAAGAGTTTACAACACATATTGGATCAGAAAGAATTAAACATGAGACAACATCGTTGGTTGGAGTTGCTAAGTGATTACGATTGCAAGATTCATTATCACCTAGGGAAAGCAAATGTCATTGCCGATGCCTTGAGCAGGAAAGAACGAGATCAACCATTATGGGTTCGAGCCTTAGTGATGACTATTGGTTTGAATCTTCCCAAGCAAATTTTGGAGGCTCAGATAAAAGTAATGAAATCAGAAAACATCAAAGCTGAAGATGTTAGAGGTATGCTGATTGAAAAATCAAAGGATCCAGAAAAAAAATTAGGAAGGAAAAGTTGGAACCGTGTGCTGACGGAACATTGTGCTTCAATAACAGGAGTTGGTTACCGTGCTATTGTGATTTGAGGACTTTGATTATGCATAAGTCCCACAAGTCGAAGTATTCTATCCATCCGAGTTTCGACAAAATGTACTAAGACATGAAACTATTATACTGGTGGCTTAACATGAAAGCAGACATTGCCACCTATGTCAGCAAGTGTTTGACGTGTTTAAAGGTCAAAGCTAAACACCAAAAACTATTTGGTTTGTTGGTGCAACCTGAGATTCCTCAATGGAAGTGGGACAATATCACTATGGATTTTGTCACCAAGCTCCCAAGAACGTCAAATGGTTATGATACCATTTGGGTAATTATAGACCATCTTACCAAGTCTGTACATCTCTTACCAATGAGGGAAAATGACTCCATGGACAAATTGGCAAGGCTATACTTGAACGAAGTGGTCACGAGACATGGGATACCTGTCTCGGTCGTTTGTGACCATGACCCTAGATTTACGTTGAATTTCTGGAGAGCATATCAAAAGGCGATGGGTACTCGTTTGGATATGAGTACGTCATACCATCCGCAAACCTATGGGCAAAGTGAAAGAACCATTCAAACTCTTAAAGATATGTTATGCGCCTGCGTAATAGATTTTGGAAATGGTTAGGAAAGACACTTACCGCTAATCAAATTTTCGTATAACAATAGTTATCACGCTATCATTAAAGCTGCCCCATTCGAGGGGCTTTACGGTCAGAAGTGTCGATCACCTGTTTGTTGGGTCGAGGTCGGAGATGCTCAGCTCACCGGTCCAGAATTGTTTACAATGATGCTCAAACGTTTAAATCTGATTACTTAACCGAACCCACTTTAAACCCTCAACATATCGATGAATTTGATTTAAAAGATGAAACATCATTGTTCGAATATGATGAAGTGGAACAAAACATTTTGTACTTTAATGATTTATTCCCTTTCAACATAATCTGTCCCGATAATCTAAAATCGGACGAGGACATTGATAATAATAAAATCGATATAATACAATATTCGGGGGGTAATTTGAATACACAAAGGTCAAATATGCCCTTTGGAAATAAGTCACGATAAAATTGATAAAATTTTCAATGAGGAAAGCTTTGTCATGGAACTAAATGTGAATATCGTAACTTGGATTTATCTTTTCAACGGAATGCTATTATACTTTATTATGAATTTATATGTGTCGTTTGGTATTACGTTCGACCCTAAGCCGTATTATAAGGATGGTGATTGTGCAATTATGTTGCGGAGGCCAAGGTACGTTTTCTTTACTTTGTTAAAACTAGGGAAAAATTGGTCTCCAAGAAAGGATACGACGTATTAGGATAAAACCTATACGGCATATCCACTGATTTTAACTTGCATTGGCTAAGTCAACAAAATTTGCCAATAGGGTGTATTAATCGAACACCAATACGGCGTATCAAGTTTGGGTATAAAACCCAACTGATACGCCGGATTGAGTTTTACCACAACTTTTTACTCTCATACAAAATCCTTTCACCATAAGAAAAATTCTTGGAGATCTTTTGTTTCTGATTCGTAATCGCACTCTTCTCTATCACAATCATACGGTATTATGTTTTCCCCTTTTTTTTCCTTTTTTACGATTGGATTTCAATTTAGGGTTAGGGTTTAGATTTGATTTCTGGGATTAGATATGTTAAGCCATGTAACTCTATGTTAACGATACCTTGCCCCCTGATAGGATGAATAGGTAGTGATAAATTGATGTATGTTTTGAATGGGTTCAAAATGGGTTGTAAAAGATTTGAAAAAACCCTTTTCGTTTTTATACTACAGAGCAATACGACGTATCTACTAACATGGATACGGCGTATTGACTCAATTTTACCCAAATCTTGAAAACCCAATACGACGTATTCAGTAAAATGGATACGACATATTGATCTTATAAAGATCGTCCACTTTGATTCCCATACGCCGTATTGACTCGCATTTATACGGCGTATTGACTAAGACTAATCTTTATACGGCATATCCATTTATGAATACGCCGTATCCACCCTTAGAACAAAATGTTTAAAATTTTATAAACTTTGTACTTTTCTGTCTAATCTTGTAGTTATGGCTCTTCCACCACGTGAGCAGAGACACCCATTCCTTAGGTACCAAGGTTTAGAGTACACTGATGCGGATATAGCGGATTTTGAGACGAGGTTGGCTAGGATATATATGAGGGAGGTGCGCAGGGTGCAGGTATTCGATTTTGGGGGATTACCTGATTTGATGGCTGAGGGATTGAGTACTAGGATGTTGATGGAGCACAGGGATGCTCAGGGACATAGTGTGTTTACTAGCCAACCGTGGAGGCGGCTGTTTGATATTAGAGGCTCGTTGGTGCACGAGCTCATTCTAGAGTTCTTTAGCACGTTTAGGTTTGGAGAGGCAGTGACTGATTTGGACATAACTGGGACCCTACAGTTTCAGTTGGGAGGAGTTAGGAGGCGTATGATCTGGAGAGATTTTATTTTGGCCTTGGGATTACAAACAGCTGAGGAGATGCAGACTATTAGGTTCGGTACATACTGGACCGAGAGTGCGAGGCAGATCCCCGATAAGGGGGGTTTGAGAGATTATTGGATTGGGATCTCATCTGCTGGAGATTTCCTTGGCACAACCCCATCCTACACTTCTATTAGGGATCTGATTCTTAGGCTGTGCCATAGGTTTATTGCGTGCAGTATTGCTGGGAGGAGTCAGGCACCTGAGAAGGTGACCGTGACTAATCTGTTTTACTTAAGGGGGATGGACGTTGGCTCGATCAATGTCCCTTATTTATTGGCTAGGTACTTGAGATTGTTTACTGCTGGAAGGAAGAGCGGGGCTCATATCTCTGGTGGACAGTTTGTAGCGCGATTAGCTGAGCATTTTGGACTCCTGACTGTGGAGATACTTCTGGGATTGACAATTATTGCCCCTGCACTCCAGGTTATTGATATGGCTGAGCTAGAAAGACTTCAGATTTGTGAGGATATTGGTGATCCTTGGGCTTGGGTAGCCCCGAGACTAGAGAGGCAGCCCGATGCTATGGTTGGTGCCCTTGGAGACGCTAAGGATGCTCCTGTTGCTGATGAGGGTGCTATGGCTGTTCTGGCACCCGTACAAGCACCTTAGTCGCCACCACCACCTCCGGCTGCTGCTAGATCTATGCCATAGAGAATGGCTAGGTTAGAGTAGGATGTACGTGAGATTCGTGGGGCATTGACTGAGCAGCGCGAGGTGATTGATACGATGGCTCGTGATTTTTCCAGATTCAGTACATGGGTTGTCACTAGCCTCGAACGAATGATGAACAGGGCAGGTGTGACATACACGAGCTATTATGAGACACTGAGAGAGTATTAGAGGCATAGGGTTAGACAAAGGACTGGCGAGGCCAACACCTCAGTAGCCGAGCAGGACCAGCAGCAGCCAGACCCATGATCCCACTATCCTTATCTTTTGTTTCTATCTTTTGTACATTTATTATTCATATCGTGATGTATCTAACTTTGAAACAGGTTCTTATATTTTTGTATATATATCATGATGTGACATTTTGACTTGTTTATGCATGATAGAACAAGACTGGCAGTAAGTTCAACACCATAGCTCGTGAATACATTTAAAAAACAAGCGCTATATCCAAACAAGAAAGCAGAATTAAAGAGAGTGAATATTTCAAGTGAAGAAACTGAAGAAAAGTCTAACTTAAAGACTTCGCTGTAAACAAAAGTGCTTCCCAGGAGACAACCCGAAATGTTATTTAATTTTATCAAGTCTGTCTTCCCAGACATCAATACGGCGTATCCGCTCCATACCATACGACGTATTGATTGTCTGGACGTTATCAGTCTTTACAATTTTATTAATTTTTAAATTGTATTGTCAGTTATGGCAATACGGCGTATTCATGTACATGATACGGCGTATTTGGCAAACTGACTCGTATTAAAAACTTTTTACAGGCTTCTATACGAAGTATTCCATTTTATAGATACGGCGTATTAGTTTCCTGTATTGTTTGGTTTGTTTTATTTAATTGTTTTTAGGTACCAAGATAGGAATGCACGTTTTGCTATTATTTTGCACGAGACCTCAGAAAGAAAGAAATCGACAAAGTTGGTTAAAGTATCTACAAGTCTGGAAGTGTTGGAGTCTTGAAACTTCAAGACGGCTGTTCAACACTACTTTGCTCATAAACCTACATGGAGAATCTACCGAGAAAATATCAGGGGAGTTTCTCATTCTAATTTTTTTTAATTCCCGTATTTATTGTTTTATCTATACAACGAGGGCGTTGTATAATTCAAGTGGGAGGGTGGAATAAGAATGTTTACTTATCCTATTTTTCACACAAAATGCTTAATTTATGCTCAAATTTAAAAAAATTCAAGCATACTTTTGTGAAAATTACATGTTACATAACCGCACACAATAACCCTTATTAGATATTATGAGAATTTAACATTATCCGTTTCCAAATGTTTACCCAAATTCCATAAAATATAAGTGTGTCGGTGATGTAGTAGACTTTAGAACTTGGCTTGGTATATCACTCGAGACCACAGTGATGAGTACTATGGATTTAGATGGAGTAACTTGTTTAAATTGGTAAAATTTTAGGATTACACCCAAATCGCTTTTACACGTTGCTTATTATCTAACTACACCGGTTAGTTAACCCCCGTATAAACCCTTTGTTTACTCTCACTTTAAGAGTAAGATACTCCTAGAACAACCCGTAGAGCCGGTCCTTTAGGAATTACACCAATTATTTGTTTCGTTACACCTTTACACCTTAGCCTACCCTATTATATTAAGTTTATTTTACAGTTGCTAGTCGCTTAAAGTGTAAAGTTTGTATTTCCCGAGTCTTGTGTCAAAATTTTCTATCTTTGGTATGGTTGAAAGAATTTGCACATCGCAAATGGGAATGTATATTATAGTCAAAACTCATGTATTTTTACTACCATCGCAATCAATGATACGTCCGAAGAATGAAGAATTATCCAGAATTATTATGATCGTGAAGATGGCGAAACTACTCTGAGTTTCGTATATAGTTAGATCGGAAAAAAAATCAAAAAAAGTAGAAAAAATCGCAACAAAAAAAGAGAGGAAAGTTTGAAGATAATCGTTTCGCAAAGCAAGAATCGAAGGAATTATTTAAAGGATCGATTATTCGTTGATATTTCCACAAATCGACGATGTAAAGTATTGTATAAAGTGGAAGATATCGCCACTTGCCTTGTAAAGTATGTAAAATATGGGATGAATGGAAAGTTGACCGTTACGGGAACGCCAACTTAGGTTGTTGTTTTTGATCTATGATCAAGACGTTGTGAATCAGTTCCAGTGTCCTTTTCATGGTAACATCAGGAAAAAGTGTCTAGCAACTTGTACATGTGTAGCAGGGGTAATCATATTCGTTTTGTAATTTTTAAATTTAACAACAACAATTTATTCCCTTTCCTAATCCTGTAGCATAGGTTTTACGCTAATGAGGAAGTGTACTAGCGGCGATGTCTATATTTCGTTCGTTACGGCCATGTATGCATGTCTCAGCTTCCTTGTTGGTTTATTACTATTGGTGAAAAGTTAAAGATCCATGTCCCCTATATTTCCTCAATCTATTCCTACTCTTTAAGTTATTCAAGGTATGAGTGAGCAGTCACATGTGTCTATCTCGTTGTTACGGGTGTGTATGTGTGGTCTTTGTCGCCTTCCTATGTCGGAACCCTATAATCACTTCACTTCATTACCAGTTGCATGGAATGATCAAGAAAATAAAGATGGAAGATATAAAGAATGTAGAGAGAAGTTAGAGAGAAAAGTGGGTTGCTTATATAAAATGTCTTACAAGAAATGAATCAACCAACCACCTCACCTTACTTGGTGAGGTGTATATATACTAGGACTAAAAGGCTTGCATGCCTTTAGTAATTCTACGGGCTGGGCTCGGGATTACTTGGGCTTTCACCCGATACACGTGACCGATTAGATTACAAATAAGATCCCGTTTACCCGTCTAGCCTATTACAACGTATATTAATTTAGTGACCGAGACCTAATATAATTATGAACGAACTTCCATTGTTTGACTCAATATTTTGAGGCTTAGGAACCCATGTATATGCTGATGGGCATTATTGTGCTATCCACCATTTACACGCCTTACTAGTCTTCTTATACAACATCCTATAGTAACTCTTTGAATTTGTGATAGTGGATTCTGATGCAACTGTTTTCTTATGGGGTGTTGCAACAGACTTGTTCGCTTGACTTTTGGGTTTTCTAGTACTAATAGGCACTTCATTAGGTTTCTTAGTTCTAGCATTCACGTCTTTCAAAAACTTAGAAACACAAGCATCATGATTCGCATTAAACATACATTTTCCACAAGTAGCACAAACAGCATTAACATTTGAAGTTCTGGAATTTAAACTGTTATTACACGCAGTTACAGACTTTGTTTGATTAGAAATACTAGAAATCCTAGGGTGTTCTTCTACTTCAGTCTTTTTAAACTTCACATGACTAGTGTTTGGCACGACCTTATCTTTTATTTGATTGCTCTATGGATTGCCGGTCTGCTAACATAGTTTTTGGAGCTACTCCTATAGATGAAATATGCAGGGATTAGTAATCTAGAAGTCTACTCACTGTGGGTGCTTCTAGTTGGTGGTCACTACTTGCAATTCCGATACATGCCTGGTTGAATCACATTTGTGTTTCTTACAGCTTGCATTGCTGTTTGAGGCAAATTCTGTGGAGTGACTGGTTTTGATAAACCCTCTGACTCATTAGTTTTTAAAACTGACTTTTTTTTTTGCAAAATATTTTCTCTCAAGAGAGTCTAGAAAAGGAGTCGGTTTTCCTATAACTGATGGTTTTGGAATCCTTGAGCATTTGGGTTGTCGAACAACAGAGGTTTAATCAAACTTTAGTGTCCACAGATTTTCCTTTTCATTTTCAATGATTTTCTTAACTCACTTATTTGCAAGTTCTGTCTGTTGCAGTGAGCTTTCAATCTTGTATTTCAAAATTATGTTCATGTCCTTTCGAAAAACAATTTGACGCCTTTTCTCTGCAAACTGTGTTATTTTTCAGTTGTTCTTGACTTCTTGTAAAGCGATTTCAAGAGAAAAATGATATTTTTTTCTAATTAGCAAAACTCGTAAAAGCTAGTGAAATCTCTTTACTTAAAATTCAGTTTGTTCAGAAAAAGCTTTTGTAACAAATAATCACATCCCTTGACTTATGAAGATAAAGCAATTGTACATCAGAGATGCTCGTCTAAATCAGATGAAGATTGAAAATAAGATCACATAACATCTTAAGACACACATTCTTGCAAAAGCATTTCATACATGTTGAAAATTCTTCCTTATCAGATTCTAGTTTCAATCAAGTCTCTTCAAGAGATTCAAACTACTTTAAATCTGCCATGATTTCTTGCTTAAGTTTCATAGTACAAATGCGAAACTATCATTCTGATCTTAGGGCAAGGGGCTCAAACATGTATTAACTAGGATTTCCATATCTTTTTTTTGTTGCGCAATTTGGGTTACGAAGATTGAGAAGGACGTTTGAATGTTTACCCTTGCTTGATCGACAAATTTTCTTTCAGATGATTAATGTTTATTCCGTCAATGACATTATATGATTTGTCTGACTTTTGCTTATTGATTAGACACTGGTAAGAAATCTATGTTTTTGAAATATCTGGTTTGTTTTCCACAAATGATTTTCTCTATAATTTCTTTATTATTTCATTTGCCTGTGCGAACTGAATTTCATAATGCTGAGTCGGGGGTTTAAAAAATTCATAAAGACTATTTAACTTTGTGTAGTCAAAAGGTTTCACTAAGTCTTTATTCAATTTTTGCATCGACTCTCTCGTTGATCAAGAGACAGAAGTCCTCTTCCCCGATCGGGGACGAGTCTGTTGTGGATGCAGATTGTCATGTGGATTCGCATTACAACATGTTAATCACATTTTAAGGCCTTTTTGAGGTACCTGGATTGGCAAAGATCAGGATCTCCATAAATGTAAGGTAATTGGGTGCTACATATGAATAGGTTTGGATTGATTGGACTCCGTTGTAAACAATTTCATTTAAAACTAAAAACTTTAACTGGTTTTCATTGAAAATCAATTTTTGTCAATATCTTTTTTTTCTTCCTAAGCTTCAAATCCGTATTACCTTTGTTTTCCTCCTTGACAAGACCTTCGACTGTGACCTTGGTTAGAAGACTCACTGTTTGACTAACTCATCATGTTTCTTCCTCTTTGACAACGTGAAATTTCATAGAGGCTTTTAACTTTTAAACTTTCTTTAAATGTCAATTTCTTTTTGATCTAGAATAGTCTTAAGTTTCATTTTAAACCTTCGTTCAAGTATTGACCATAAAGTCAACTATACGACATTAATGGCCTTGAACATCTCAAAACGCAGTCTGTTTATTTTGAAGTGCAACTAAGCAACTATCCCGAATACTATTAGATTCCCCTAGAGTTCTACTAGTTTCCACAAGAATAGATTTGCACTCAGTTAACTCTTGAGTCAATGTTGCATTTGATTTCTTTAATTGCTTTTGAATCTTTTTATTTTCATCGACAATCATCAATCTTTAAATTAGCAATTAAAATTAGCAAGTGCAACAAAAAAGCTACATCATCACATTCTACATCATTTGGTCATCCTGAATATCATTATCACACATATCCGGTGACAAGAGTGACATTACTCATCACCCGTTTCCTATCTATTCTGCACATGTGGTTACTACTAATGATTCAGATTGTCCAAAATGTTGTATGTCATTGGCAAACACCATTGATCCTCAGTATCGCGTATTGGTACCTGTATCCAATGGCTCAGCGTCCTGTGCCTGAGTCTGCATTTAGGAACCATCCTGAATCTTTGCCATGTAACTTAATGATTGCTTCAACTCTGTTCACAATCTCTGCATCCGTGTCTGCTAGCCAGTTAGATCCTCTGCTTGAATTGAACACCTTTACTCAGCTTGTTTACACATCAACATCTTTTCCTTGTGATACGAACTTTAACCCGTTTTTTGGCTTTCTGCATTCCCTTAGCATAATGACCAAATTTCCTTGCAGTAAGAAACACTCGTAATCCCATGACTGTTGCACTTACTGACCACCAACAGTTTCCTAGCCCCAACAACAGTCACTGTCCTCTGATTCCCAAACTGTCCAGTCTGATTGTCATTCTTGTACCTTGGAGTAGTATCCACATTCTTGATTTCTGTTTTGAGGAATTTCCTGAAGTTGTTGTTGGTGAGTTGTAAGGTTTCTTGAAGTACCTTTGGCAATGAGAAGCCAAATTTTTCTGCATGTCTTTATCCTTCTGAGCTTGTTTTCCGGATCACAGTCTTCTTCAGAAGCTGCATCTGATGGTGTGTATTGGTTTGGCTATCTCTTTACCTTCTTTGTTATCATGTAGTTGCATGAGATTCTGGTTGGAAGTGAAAAGCTTTTGATGTTGGTGCATAAGATTTGTGAGTTTGATGATTTGTTGGTAATAAGGGTCTTGAAGTTTTTGAGCAGTAGCAATCCTAAGTGCTAATTGTGTTGACCTTCTTGGCCATGAACTTTTAGCACAGAGTTCATTAACTTTCTTTTGGTATTGTTTTCAGAATGTCCAAAGAGCTAGGTAAGTAAACTTCATCAACTTGTGTTCTATCTTCACAATTGTGACAAATCATGACCATATCTGGTTGAAGTTATTGAAAAAATTGAACATTGACTTGCCATCGTATGCAACTACTGTAAATTGTTTTTGATCATTTCATTCATCATTTTGTAGAAATCTTGTGTAGTAAAGACTCAATTGTTCTTTCTCCATCCGTGGAGAGGGTAATTGACCAAACTCCCCAAAATAAGTTATGTCTTGACATCTAATATTTTAGTGATTCCACCTTGTTGTACCTTTCGATGGCTTCCACATTTCTTGAGATCTCTGACATGCATCAACAGTTGAGTATATTTCATCTCCAATCCATCATATCCAAATGAATCGCTTCTTTTTCTGATTCAAAATGAGCTCTGTTCTCAGGAGTCATATTCATAACTGTCTCGACTGTTGTTTGTTCAGGAACTGCTGGAGAATCCTCTGTTGCAGGAACAGCTGGAGTTGTGACAATTGTTGGAGTGTAAGGACCTTTGAGAATGCACTTCCGTAAGGCATCACCATTTGGTCTTGTATCAATGTAGCGTAAGAACCGTGATCGCCATTGCACATATCATCCCTGTTTGCAAATCATTGGTGGATCGATCCCTTGAACCGTAGCGTCCAATATTGTATGTTATGCATTTGACTGTCGGTTGTCGGAAGTTACAATAGGAGTTGTCATGACTGAATGATTGTTTGAAAAAAAAAAAAAAAAAAAAAAAATTATGAAGTGAAAATGATTGAAGGATCTTAAGTAGATGTGTTGCGATTGAAGTTGTGATTAATTGAATGTAATTAATTTTTATGGGATTTTACAAGTCAAAGATTTAAACCGAGAAATTGAGTTATTTCGTGGGATTTTACAAAATCGAGAGGAAACCGTGAAAAGTTAATTGTTGTTTTTAAAGTTTGTTGTTGTTGATTAATTGTCATTGTAGTCCGAATTAAAGTCCAAAGTTCGTTTAATTAGTCCTTGAGGTTTGTTGTTAATTTCTATGTCCGTTACTATCTTTGGTATGGTTGGAAGAATTTGCACATCGCAAATGGGAATGTATATTATAGTCAAAACTCATGTATTTTTACTACCATCGCAATCAATGATACGTCCGAAGAATAAAGAATTATCCGGAATTATTATGATCGTGAAGATGGTGAAACTACTTCGAGTTTCGTATATAGTTAGATCCGAAAAAAATCAAAAAAACTAGAAAAATCGCAACAAAAAAAGAGAGGAAAGTTTGAAGATAATCGTTTCGCAAAGCAAGAATCGAAGGAATTATTTAAAGGATCGATTATTCGTTGATATTTCCACAAATCGACGATGTAAAGTATTGTATAAAGTGGAAGATATCGCCACTTGCCTTGTAAAGTATGTAAAATATGGGATGAATGGAAAGTTGACCGTTACGGGAACGCCAACTTAGGTTGTTGTTTTTGATCTATGATCAAGACGTTGTGAATAGTCGTGTCTTTTTCATGGTAACAGTCAGGAAAAAGTGTCTAGCAACTTGTATTGTAGACTTAATCTATTCGTTTTGTAATTTTTATTTAACAACAATTTATTTCCCTTTCCTAATCATTAGCATAGGTTTTACGCGAATGAGGATGTGTACGAGCGTGCATGTCTATTTCGTCGTTACGGCCATGTATGCATGTCTCAGCTTCCTTGTTGGTTTATTACTATTGGTGAAAGTTAGAAGATCCATGTCCTATATTACTCTACTATTCCTACTCTTTAAGTTATTCAAGGTATGAGTGAGCAGTCACATGTGTCTATCTCGTTGTTACGGGTGTGTATGTGTGGTCTTTGTCGCCTTCCTATGTCGGAACCCTATAATCACTTCACTTCATTACCAGTTGCATGGAATGATCAAGAAAATAAAGATGGAAGATATAAAGAATGTAGAGAGAAGTTAGAGAGAAAAGTGGGTTGCTTATATAAAATGTCTTACAAGAAATGAATCAACCAACCACCTCACCTTACTTGGTGAGGTGTATATATACTAGGACTAAAAGGCTTGCATGCCTTTAGTAATTCTACGGGCCGGGCTCGGGATTACTTGGGCTTTCGCCCGATACACGTGACCGATTAGATTACAAATAAGAGCCCGTTTACCCGTCTAGCCTATTACAACGTATATTAATTTAGTGACCGAGACCTAATATAATTATGAACGAACTTCCATTGTTCGACTCAATATTTTGAGGCTAACAATCTCCCCCGAAGTGAGTTCATTGTGACACTCCTTCGTGAGATCAATGAGATTGCTTTTGTCGTTAAGCTCTTGTGATCTTTGTCTCTGTCTACGTTGTAGGCTTGTTCCTTCATGCTTTGTGATCTTTGATCTTGAGCCTTTGTCATTGTCTTTTGACTTTGTCTTTTTCGTCCGAGATCTTTAAATCTTTATCCTTCCGTCTTGATCGTCTTTGCCACCTAATGATCTTGTGTCTTGACCAACATGCTCATACTTTGCATCATCTTGAAAGTTTGCTAACAATCTCTCTTGATAGACTTGATATCTTTGAACGAAGATCTTGTATATCAGAGTTTGTGCAGAAGTCTTTGTCTTTAATTCTTAAGCTTTCATGATTCTTGAATCTTGATGCTTATGGAATGTCTTTGTAGTTTGAGCATGAGCATGTGGTAATGAATTCGACTTCAGCTGGAATGAGGCATCATCGTCTCCATCTTTATGTATCCTGAAATAAAATAGTTAGCAATAAAGCGGGTGGACGAATATGGCTTTGTCATTCATCCAGATTTGGTTAGATTAACCTTTGGTTCCGTAGGACCATTTTACAGTATAAATATTGTACCTGTGATCAGGTAGATTCAAAGAATCTCCTTGATAGGGTTTCCATCTCAAAGCATAGCGTCTTCTAACACAAATGTATTAGATTTTCCATGCTTGCTAGTTCTCATTACCGAAATGTCTCAAAGCAGACAACACGGTAAGAGTGAATCAGATAGTTACTATCTTTCTGATTATGTCGTCAATTCATTTACTGGACCTTTATCGATATCCAGTTGACACAAGCTTGATTCATATAGAATCTCGCAAGTCACCTACCGCAGTGCTGTTTGATGATGACACTGGAAGGATTTCCATTCGTCATTGTGAATACTAAAGAGTATCACTCTGAATGTTCTGGCAGAATCACAAGGATAATGCGTAGGACTCTTGTTAACAGCTTGTGAACTTAATGATGTTCAACAAGTGTTTGTCATGGAATGTGTCCTAATGAGATTTATTTGATGATCTCTTGGCTCTAGACTCGATTAGTGCATTTTGGTTTTTAGTAATCGGAGGCTGGAGCAGACTGCCACCTATTCAATATTAACTAACTCAGAGTGAGAAAGTCAATAGTAGTCGAGTGTATCTCCGTGACAAATGAGACAAGTTTCTTTTGAGAGAAACTCGAATGGCTGGGGAGGGTTGTGCATTGCATCACTGGGTCCATGATGTCGTCTTCAATGTCAGTAATCAACATTGTGATTCTGACAGCATATGTATTGACCCGGTTTCTGCCTAAGTTGTGTGGAGGGCTTCTTTCTTTAGACCCTTTATCCATACATTTCTTTTTCATTCTTCAACCCCTTCAATGCTTACCAAGACGTCATTACTAACACCTTGTTGTGATTGTTCCAGTGTTAGCTCAATCTTAGTCGGCATTCTTCCCTTATACACATTCATCTCCAATCATACCTAAGGACTGCTATTTCTAACTATGGAGTGTCCTTGGGTAGATCCCTCCGGTTCTGGTTGGATCATAGGACAAATACCTAACCTTACCACCTTATGACTTCAGAATCGTCGTGAAATAAGATGTTGTAGGGTATGAGATCGTAACCATAAAACCTTTTCCGAATAGCACTTTGGTATCATTCGCCACGGGTGGGTTTGGTTTTTATTTCGTTGTGGTTATTTTGTGTTTTTTTTGTTTCGTTTGTGGTTTCGAGTTTGGAGTTCCTTGGCTCTTGAGTCTTTCTATGTGATTATTTCTTGCGTTGCTAAGCCAATCGCAAGGACGGAAAGAAGATAAAAAACGTGGAAAGTAACTGTTTGGACCGAACGAGTTCTTGGTGTCTCAACCGAACGAGTTGCTTAGTAGAGATAGCCGAACGAGCAAGTTTTAGTTTGGACCGATCAAGTAATTTCTCTTTGAGGACCGAACGAGTGATCTCTCTTCGAGGACCGAACGAGTGCATTCTCAGTTTGGACCGAATGAGCAAACTCAACTAGAATCGAACTAGTGTTTTTTTCTTCTCGGACCGATCGAGTGACTTTAGTTTGGACCGAACGAGGGCTTGCTAGCTTGGACCGAACTAGACTTTCATTTGAGGATCGAACGAGTCTCATCCTTCGAGGACCGATCGAGTGTATTTATTCGAGGACCGAACTAAATTTCGTTTAGGATTGAACAAGGACAATCGAACTAGTGAAATCACTTGTGAACCGAACAAGAGAACCGATCTAGTGAAATCACTTGTGGACCGAACTAAAGGAACGAACTAGTTGATTTCTTTTAGAACCGAACTAGACAACCAAACCAATGAACCGAACAAGCATTGAACTGAACTAGTCATTTTTTGTTTTACGGTTTTTTCTTGATTTTGTAAAATCCCGTGAAAGA